>PVKA01003674.1:0-107189 GCA_004027165.1 Ctenomys sociabilis | reverse complement strand
TTTTATGTCATTTGTATTGACTTCTTCATTCTCATTTATACCAATTATTCTCACATTGTTCATCCTGGCGTCATCTTGCAGGTGATGGATTATTTTTTCCTGCATTTTCTTTAAGAGATCCTTTCTCACCTTTTCACTAGCTGCACCGGCATCTTCAAGATCTGTAACTCTGTCTTCGCTTTCACTCAAATGGTTTTGTAGACTCGTGATTGATATTTTTAGTTCTTCTATATTTCTTTGACTCTGTTTCATGCATTCTGTTTCTTTTCTGTATTGCTCATTCAAGGAATCCATCATATTTCTTATCTCCTCTATTTTTTTACCCATGTTTCTTTAGAGGTAGTTATTAATTCTTTAACTGCAGACTTCCTTCCATGTTGGGTTTCCTCTGTATATTTCCAGACTTGTTTCTGTATTTCAGATGCTATGATTTCAAAGAATTCTTTTTTTTCAAAGAATTCTTTTTTGAATTCAGAAATTATTTCTGCCTTGAGTTCCTTATGACATTTTGCTGTTATTTCTTTGCTTCATACGCTGTTAATTCGTACGTTTCAGCTGTAATGGTGCTCTCTACACTTGTTCTAGGTGAGTATTGGTTTTCCCCTGATGTTCTGGATTTGATTATTTCAGATGCTATGTATTCAGATATTTCTTTTTTTATTTGAGGAGTTAATTCTCTGATTTCCTCTATACCTTTCTGCTGTTGTTCCTTTGCTTGTGTTTCTGTTAATTCATTCATTTCAGCTGACCTAGTGTCCTTTGCACTTTCTTGTGGACTCAAGGCCTGAGACTGCGTTTTTCTCCTTGTCCTTGTCATTTTGTATAGCACTCACCTCTGACCTTTGGTGTAGAGCTTTGGTGCAGCTATAACCTTAGAGTGTAATGAGATTCAGGTGCCAGTCTATTAAGTTTGAGATTATCTAGTTATGCCTGTCCTGGATCTAGCTGTCATGTTCAGTTCCTTTTATGCTGCAGCTCCTGTGGTTCCCCTCTGTTGGTTCCCTGGTCAGGCGAGCAGGAACCGAACCGGGATGCAGAGTGACTAGTGAAAATTCCCACTATCTTGGCTGGCTTTGGGGCGAGTATCCTGAAAGTTGCCGGAATCAGCCCTCCTGTGTCAGGCAGGTCACTCTCTAGGTGGGCGGGCCTGGGTTTTGGTGGGTCTGCTGTGCTCCCAAAAGGATAGTGGATATTCTTATTCACCAGTTAGGCTGTGCTGGGCCAGCCAACCTGTGCTGGGTCCGGGGCCACGGGCCAGAACCAGAGAAGGCTGGCAAAGGTCCCTCTAGCGCAGCGGGCCTGGAGCCCTCACTCAGAGGCTGAGCTGCACTGGGTCTGGGGCCATGGGGTAGGACTGGTGATCACTGGGAAATGTCTCTGGTGTGGTGGGCCTGGAGCTCTCCACTCACTGAACTTTGATGCCCAGGGAGTTGGGGAAGTTCCCACTCACTCAGCGGGCTTTAGGCAGGGGATCCCGGGAGTTGCTGTTGAGTGGGCCCTGAGGTTTCAGGCCGGTCACTTGCTTAGAGGGCTTGGAGGCAGGAATCCGGGTAGCACGCATGGGAAGAAGCCAAGGGCTCTCCCTCAGACTCACCACACACTCACTGATCTGGGAAGCCTGTTCGGTCATGCAAATTCCCACTCACTGGCTTGGGGTGGAATCCAGGAGGCTGCCAGGGTTAGCCCCACTGTCTCAGGCTGGTCTCTCTGGCTGGGCAGGCGTAGGCGGCATTGAGGAGTTTATGTTTGTTTGTTTGTTTTTGTATTTTAGGGAAAGGTCTACAGGGTGTTCAGGGTCTCACTACTAGGTCAGACTTGTAGTGATCCACCTGTTCACAGCCTCCTAAGAGCTTGGGTTACAGGCATTCACCACCAGGCCCAGTCTCAGTTTTCTTCTCAGTGTGCCACAGGTATGGGCCAGCACAGCAAGCCTGGGGATCAAACCCCTCAGCTCCTGTGCCTGCTTGCAGGTACCTTAGTCTGCTTTGCTATTTGACTGGCATTTTAATTTTAAATTAAGGCTTATGTGCTGTTTTTCTAACATAATGTGTTTACATCCTTAGGAAACTACAGTTTAGTATAAACTTAACTGGATGTACACTTGGAAACCAAAATATTTATGTGATCTGTTCTATTGTAGTATCAAGCCAAGCTCACAGTTTCTCCAGTGTGCCAGTAATATTTTTCATCAGAATGGTAGGGGAAAAAAAAGTTACATCATTGATCTTTGTGAATATGCTAAGCCAAGCTCACAGTTTCTCCAGTGTGCCAGTAATATTTTTCATCAGAATGGTAGGGGAAAAAAAAGTTACATCATTGATCTTTGTTAATATGCTAGGGAATGAACATAATTATTGGTGGCAGAACTAAAAACTACAAAATTGCATAAATTTACCAAAGTTGAATACATCTACTTTTCATATACTTTCCAGAGATTACACTATCACTTATGTACAAAATGTTAGTTTACACATGGTTATTGAATCATTGGAATAAAAAAGTGAAATAAATGAAAGGTAAATGATTGAATAATGGTACATTTATATAACAGAAAATTGTATCAACTCTAAGAGGTATGTATGTAAGATTTGTCTTTGTTGACAAAAGAGGTTAAGAGAAAAACACTACAGCACAAAGTAAACAAAAATTATAATACCTAAGAATGTTTTTGAGGATTTTCAGTGCTGTAGGTTTGAAAAGAAAGATACATGTATGTGAGAAAAATATAAAACATTTTATGTGGGGCAAGTAAAGGAATAATTTCCATGTCCCCTCTAAGAACCAAATTCCAAGAGAGTTTGTGAATATGTTACTGGGGGTAGAGGTTGACAGTAAGCAGGACTCTGTTACTGGGAGCTGCTCTGTGAAGTGTTCTTAGATCAGGAAAAAGAATTATTGCAATACTTTGATACTTGGAGTAGCTCATGGAAGCTGAACAGAGGTGTAATGCACTTGTTAGGCTGTTAGCAAATTCAAATAAATTTTTGAGTTCTTCAAGATATACTTTTGCATTTTGCTTGGCTTCCCCCATTGTGGAAATAGTGTATAATTCAGATATCTAATGCTGAGATAAGTCATTGCATTGTTAGAAAAGGCATTTGAAACCAGGAACATTTCCTTAAGTTCTCTTCCTAGAAATACATTTGGTGGAAAATACATTTCTGTTCACAATAGAAAACTACTGTGGATAGTTGTGTCCACTCAACGTACAAGTAATGACCTGTATACTAAAACTTCTAGTATATTGGCCTTTGGGTGTGTACTAAATACTTCTTTCATTTTTTTCCTCCTTGGAATCCATTCAGTATCATTTTTGGAATTACTTCATAGTTACCTTTTAATAAAACTATTAGTATTAATATTAGTATTTAGTATTTAGTACAGGGTCTCACTTACATACATGGCCCTTGTAGTGATTCTCCTGTTTTCAGCCTCCCAAGCGCTGGGATTACAGATGTGCTCCACTACACCCAGCCTCAGTTGCTGTCTCAGCGTGTCCTGAGCGTGGGGTCAGCGCAGCTTGTACCAGGAATCGAACCCCAGTGCTCTACCTAAGGCACTTTAGTCCCCTGAGCTATCTAGCCAGCCTTAAAATATTTTTTTTTTTTTTTTGGTGTGAGCTGGCATAGCATGTGGTGCAGGGGATTGAACCATAGTCCCTGTGCTTTGCCTAAACTTGCCTGAGCAGGTGCTTTAGACCACTAAGCTATCTCACCAGCCCCTATGGTTACTTTTTGTAGCCATTGTTTTCAGTTCCATATATAAACAAAAGATAGTTTGTTATAATACTAGGACTGCAAGAAGATTGAACCGAGGTCATTTACACTGAACTACCTTTCCAGCACCAGAAACATCCTCCCTGCTTTTGAGACAGGGTCTTGCTAATTGCCCAGTCTGGATTCAAACTTGTGATTTGCCTACCTAAACTTCTCAGAGTCCTCAGATTACAGGCATGTGCCACTATGCACACCTAAAGATAATTGTTTGTTTTTAAATTAAGTTTATTGGTGCATTTTAGATATATATAATGATCACATTCATAATAGGGTATTTATACTTATATATGATACAATGCTTTTTTTTCCCCTTCCTCTATCCTCCCTTCAACACTTCTCATTTACAAAACTTATTTGCATTTTTTTCTTTTCCCTTCCTTCCTTTCCTCCTCCCATCTCATAGTACCCTTTCTTATTGAACCATTTCTTCTAATTTCACAATATCTATTATACTTGATCCTTAGTTACACTTTCAGTTTCTCACACTAAAGAAGCAATGCAATACTTACACAAGTATGTCCAATTTATTTCATTTAAGAGCATGGTCTCGGAGTACATCCATTTAGCTGGAAATATTTCAAATATTTTTATATATGACACCATAGTACTCCAATGTATATATATAAAAAAAAAATCTTCCTTATCCAGTCATCAGTTGATGGATATTTGGGTTGTTTACAAGATTTAGCTATTATAAACTATGGTGCTTTAAATGGATTGTGCATGTATTGCTATGGTATGATGCCTTTAGTTCTTTAGCAAAGATACTGAGAAGGGGAATAGCTGAGTCAAATAGGACCTCTACGGGGCCAGGGAGATAGCTCAGTAGAATAAGTGATTACTGGCAAGCAGAAAGTTCTGAGTTCAATCCCTGGTACTGAAAAAAGAAAAAAAAGTACCTCTAGTCCTAGTTTTTTGATGAGTCTCTATACTGATATCCACAATGGTTGCACCAGTCTACACTCAAGCCAATAGAGAAGATTTCTCTTTCCTCACAGCCCACCCAGCATTTGCTTTTGGTTGGCTTCTGTTTTATGGTTGACTTCTTAATAAATAGCCTTTCTTTCTGGGGTGAGATGGAATCTTAATGGTGTTTTAAGTTGTATTTCTCCAGTGGTCAATAGTGTTGAACATCTTTTCATATATTTGCTGTTTCTACTTCATCTAAGAAGTGCCTATTTCAGATGCCCATTTTTGTACTGAGTGTTTAAGTTTGAGTTTTCTGGGGTGTTGTTTTAGTTCTTTATATCAGCATGTCTCAGAATTGGAGAAAATCCTAAAATTCATCTGGAATCAGAAAAGACTTAAAATAGCATAGACAATTCTAGGCAAGAAAAGCAAGGCAGGACGCATCACAATCCCTGAGTTGAAATTATACCACAAAGCTGCCATGATAAAAACAGCATAGTACTTGCAAAAAACATGTAAGGATCAACGGAAAAGATTGGAAGATGTAGAAACAACTCCAGACATACTTGGCCACCTTGTCTTTGACAAAGGTGCCAAAAACCTTCACTAGAAGAAAGCCTGCCTAATAGATGGTGCTGGGAAAACTGGCTTTCCACATTCTATTAAAGATTAAAACTATATATTTTCAGGCATGTGCCACTATGCACACCTAAAGATAATTGTTTGTTTTTAAATTAAGTTTATTGGTGCATTTTAGATATATATAATGATCACATTCATAATAGGGTATTTATACCCTATTATGGTTTAAAGATCAAATATTCAAACAGAAACATTCCGTCTGCTAGAAGATAAAATATGTAGAGCTCTAGGTGACATTGGTATTGGCAAAGACTATGAACAAAACCCCAATTGTAAAAGAACTATTACCAAAAAAACTGGGTTCTCATCTCATGAAAAATGTTTTTGCACAGCAAGAGAAACCACAACAGAGTGAAAAGACTGCCCACAGGATGGGAAAAATTCTTGCCAACTTCTCTTCAGACAAAGGATTACTATTTATAATATATAAAGAAATAAAGGTGATTTTTCAAATAACATCTGATTGTATTTTGGGTTGGTTTGAAGATAACAAACTACAATACTTCACAAGGTCTCTTGTAATGGAACCTCAATGGGAAAAAGTATCCCATTTTGTTATCACATTAAAAGTTCACAACAAATAAATAAACAAAATAAAAGTTCATGTACAGGTGAGTGAAGCTCCAGATATGAGGCATTTCTGAGAATGCAGTTGCACAACAGGACTCAGCAGGTGAAGGAAGGGCTTGTGCAGGTTGCACATCCCCTGGGCTAGGTGTGATATATATATTGTGTAGTCATTCATCATTGCCCTCTAATCTCATAGTCAAAAGTGCTTAATTTCTGTAAAATAGTGACAACTGCCTAAATATCAACAATATTGTATAAAGAAAAATTCAGAGACCAGACCTATGTATATTAGGTGACTGAGAGTGTAATAAGCATTGCATTGAACATAAATTGAAAATAAAGATCTAATATTTAAGACCAAAAGCCCTATAGTTAGCAGAAAATAATTGTTTGGGACATGATATACATAAGAGTGTTGACAGATTCTGTGGGTCATGAAAAAATATAAATTTGAATTCAGGAGGACAGAATCTCATTGTTAACGGTGAAACACAGCAAATCATAACTCTAATGACTGGAAAATACATAGGCTAGAGAATAAGGCAAGACCAGAAGGGAAATTAATTTTGAGGGAGAGGGCGGCATCTCAGGAAGAGATTTCCTTTGGAAGCTTCTTGGTTTAAAAAGAAATGATATAGCAAGATATCATAGATTGAAAAGAGATAGACAATCCTCCAAATGCAACTTTTAATTTTTTAAAGGAAATTTTTCTTCATATTCAACAAAATTTGACTCTGTTCCTGAACTAAATACAGAAATCCCTGCTCTCTTCTCACTGGTCCTGTGAACTGTACCTTTGCTCCTTTCACTTTTAATAAATTTTAAGTTTTATTGCTGCTTTTGAATAGTTCACTTATTTCTTTGTTCAGGATACCAAGAACCTAGAAAGAACTACCTCCCCTAAATACCCTGAATCAGGCAAAGTATCACATTCTTTTGCTCACAAAATTGAAAAATCTAGATTCATAAGAAGAGGAACCATAGTCTACCTCTTAAGGGAAGAATCAAAGAACTTGTGTCCATTTAAAGTCTGCAATATTTGTACATAAATGATGATTCTCTAATATGCAAAATATATTCCCTCCCTTTGAAATTTGAAAATTTCAAAATTTTCATCCTATGACTGCATCAGGGTTAGACTAAGTCCCAGGGTCCCACCATTTAAGTCAATTTCAGGTACATATTGGCTGTCTTATGTATAATACCTCTGAATCTGAAAACCTATGAAATAAGTTGACAAATTACAGATAATAAATTCACAATGGGGAGGCATGATAGCTATCTCTTATTCCAAAGGGGTAAGGGGGGCATAGGGTCACATAGCAGTCCCTGGTCCATAGAGGTCATGAGTTCCTTAAATAACCCTGTTCCCTGGAAGTAATTTCCTATGGCTCTTCACTCTACCCTCTGGGTTCTGCTCCACCGCTGAGTCATTTTCCTTTTTCCTGTGGAGGACCCCCAGGATGGCTCTCCATTTTTGGCTAAACCTTCCCCTAATTCTATGTATTGATATGTACAAAGCTGGCTAGGATATTACTCTCGCCACTTCAGTCTTTAAGCAATGTAAATGGATCTAGCTGCTATGATGTATAAACTTTGGGGGGTTTTGGTGTTTTGTTTTTTTTTTTTTTGAGATAAGATCACTGTGCAGTTCAGGCTATCCTTGAGCTCACACTGTAGCCTAAGCTAGCCTCAAATTCCCAATGATCCTCCTGCCTCAGCCTCCTCAGCTGGGATCACAGGCATGTGCCACCACATCCAGCTGATGTGTAGTCTTGGAGGCAATGATAGATCAGTGACACCCCACCTAGAGCATCCCACTACTACTTGAGCTAGGCAGGGAGACACTGTGATGTTGACTAAGACTGAGCCTAGAGAGAGAGGCTGTGAGGTCTCAGGGCAGGAAGGCCAGGCATCACAGCTGAGGCAACCTACCAAAACACAAGACACTTCCACATCCTGTAGTCCTCTGAACTCAGAAGCTATCATTACCAGGCACTGCTTTTTCTGCATGCCTTTCTCTGCATATTGCAGAGGTAATTTCAAGTCCCCTCACAATACTCACATACTTCTCCCCATTCTCACATTCTCCACTCTGAACCACTTCTGATAAAGTAATAAAACCTGAGTTCAACCCTGGGTCACATCTTTTGTTCAGGTTAACCATCATCCTTTTTTTTTTGTATGGAAATTGAACTCAGGACCTTGCACTTGCCAGGAGGCTCTGTGCCACTGAGCTATATCTGCAGCTCTTGGTTAGCTGGACTTAGGACTAACTCTTGGCTGCCCACAACTGTAGGTATGTGTTTGTCTCTTTATTCTCTTTGTGGCTCACACAGGCAGCGGTAGATGGGAACTTACTGGAATCCCAATAACTTCCCTGGGATTAATTTCTATGGACCACAACAAGGCTTTTAAATGAGCCGTATTACTATCACCACTTTTTTAACATTTTATTTTCCATTAAACTATCTCCCCAGCCCTAAAATACATTTTTGTACAGTTATGCAATTTTGTATTGTTTTAAGCTGTTATAAAAACAAATTTTAAAAATTGAATACTTTATAAATATGCTATAACAAGTAAAAGTCAATTTATTGAAGAAAGAATATTTTTGTAAATTTAACATAGTCTATGTGCAGTCTTTATAAGGATTGTATTCACTATTCACTGATTCACTGAATTACCCAGCAGCTTCCAATCTTTTAAGATCCATTCCTAGCAAGTACCCTATGTAGATAATCCACTGTTTCTTTTATACTGTATTTTTATCCTATGTCAGGTACACAAATGCTTACCATTGTGTTGCAGTTGTTTGTAGTATTTTATACTACTGTGCCAACCAGGTTTGTAGTCCAGGAGCAGTAGCTCATATGTTCTAGTTGTGTAGTTGGTTATACAGTCTAGGTTTGTATAAACTCATACTATGTTGTTTGTACAGTGATGTAATTCTCAGCATGTGTCCTTGTCTTCAGGAGACACATGACTATACTTAATGATTAAGTTTTCAGTTAGCAGAAATCACTCTTCTGATAAACCTCATTGGCTAAAATATTGCCACTGTGCAATCCCAGTACTCGGGAGGCAGAAGCAGGAGGATTGTTGCCAGTTCCAGACCATCCTGGGCTACAAAGTCCCCTCAAGACCAGCCTGAACTGTGTTGCAAGATGTGGCTCAAGAAAAAAGACAAAAAAGAATATGGTTAAATGTTTATTTCCAAACTTAGTAGGATTCTCAAGTTTCTCTTAATATTTTGTTGAAATTGTAATGTATGTACCCAAGAGCATTCTTATTGTATGCTTGCTTTGGTTTCTTTAATTGTAAAGTAGGAATTTTTTTCTTTTTAGTAAAAAACTGATTATTAAAAAAAATCGCATTTGCTTGTTGTTAAAAAATAAATAAATAAAATAAAATAAAATAAAATTTTATGTATTTAGTACAGGGTCTATAGGGCCTAACTACACAGATTGGACTCATAGTGATTCTGCTGTTTTCAGCCTCCAAAGCTCTGGGAGTACAGGTGCACACTACCAAGCCCAGTCTCAATTGCCATCTCTGCTGAGCTGTCTGGCTGGCCCCCTATCACCACTTTTAAATTTCAGTCTAGAAATTGCTTTTAAAATTCCATGGCTTCTAATATATCAAGTTACAATCCACTTCAACAGACAGAAACACATCTTTGTTTTTCTCTTGAGGCAAGATATCTCCATTCTGTGCTGTGTATGCAACTAGTATGATACATCACCTTAGAAATATACTTCTTAGAAATCTTAAGCCAGGCACAGTCCATCCCTGTAAACTGATATACTCAGGAGGCAGAAGCAGAAGGATTGCTTGAGCACATCAGTAAAAGGCCAGTGTAGGCAACATTTTTTTGTTGTTGTTGTTTTAGAAATTTATGTGTCTCACTAACGTTCTATATGGCATGCTAAAATATTTTAACAAGCTTACAAAGGAGCTTACAAACACAATCTTGGTTGTATTTTTATTCTGATATAATCTTTAATGCCTAAAAATACTTAATTTAAAAAAAAAAAAGATTCATGAGGCCAGTGCTACGGAGAGGGCAAACACTCTGACATGACAGTAATTAGCTTACAACTCTTGACTGTAAAGAATGGCAGTGCAGAGTAATAAGAGGGGCTAGCAAAGGAGCACAGTGCTGGAAGAACCGCAGGGGAGGGGCCATGCTCACAGCAGCACAGGAAGAAGGGGGGTCTTATTTGCTTAAAAAGGAATTGAAAGATAAAATTGTATTGAAAGGCAAGTCTGGACTTTTAGTAGTATTATAGACAGTTAGATAGAAATATTATAGGCAACACAACAGTGGCTGGAGGTGTATCTGTCAAGGGCAAGGCCTCAAAATAAAGACAGAATGACCACATCTACATTCTTCCTGAGATATGAGCAATAAACTAAATTTTATAATTGCCTGGCCCAATAAAGTCTAGTTGAATATCACTCACTCAGGTAGATGACCAGAACCTCCTGATCCATCCCTTCCTAAAAAGAGATGTTTCCATGTACTCGCCTGTTTCCTCATTGGATCAATATTACTTTAGTGACTATATTTGTAACCTTATTGGTCAACTATAGTTTTGACTCATGCGGTACCCACTTTGTATATTTGCTCTATAAATCTTCTTTGAGAAGTGGACTCATAAACAACCCACTTATAGGTCCCCTCCCATTTCTCAGAATCTCTCTCTCTCTCTCTCTCTTGTTGTTTTGTTTTACTTTTGGTGTCAAGGACCAAACCCAGGGCTTCCAGCTGCCTAGGCAATCATTATACTGTTGAGCTAAATCCCTACCTCTCAATATATTTTTCCTACTGTAAACCTCCACTGTTCCTTAGAATTCATTCTTCAATTCTGGGGAGCATGAACTTGGTATATCTGACATCTAGCAGGTTGGGAATTATGTTTTCCCCTTGCATCAATATATAGGAGGAAAACTTGAATTTGCGATAGTCAAAATGGACAAAATGGTTCAGATAGCTATGAACCCACATATATTTTAGTATGGAGTAACAGAAAAATATAGACTGTGTATCTTTGGGTACTTATACACTTTCTATAAAAAAAAAGGACTTAGAATGGCCATCTGGAAATAGAGGGAGAAGAAATGAGGGTTGTCTTATTTCATATGGAGAGTAGCTGGCCCAGCTGAGGATGGTTACGGGCAGGTAACCTTTGATGTGTCCAAAAATTATACCAAGCTCTTTTAGGAAGTGGTGTGTTTTACTGTATATTATCATAAGAAACAATTCTGCACAAAAATGAAAAATACTCTTAATTGGAGATACAGCCACTCATCATATAATAACCATTACTGGGTATGAGGTCTATTAAAGTAATAGGAAAAGTTCATTGTCATTAACTTGTTCTTATACTATCCCAGAGTTTCTTTCCTTTATTAATTTTATTAAGAAACAAATAGCAATGAGACAGTTTCAAAACCAATTAGTAGGACAGTTTCAATAATTACTACATTACATATTACTCTCTTTGTAGTTGTTATTCATAGTACAAGATGCACACATGATATCCTGCCCAAACATCATTCTTCTCATTGAATGAAGAGAAAATAGCTGTCCTAACTATTTTGTATATATAGATACAGAATGATCCTTCATTTGTAGCACCTTTTTTGTTTACTTTTGTCAGAGATGGGTATTCCATTGTCATTCAAATATTGAAGGGACATGAATTCAGCAAAATAATCCAATATAGTCCAGTAGTACATAATAGTAGTGGGTTATCCCCAGGACTGGTAATGGCAGAAGTTGTTGGCTTGAGCCTCTTACAGCTCAGCTTATTAATATGGCATTAATTTTTATACTTTTATGCTGGATGATTAAAACCAAGATAAAGCAAAACCTTATATAATAAGAAATGTAACTTTTGTATCTACCAAGGTCAGTCAAATCCCCTCATGATTTACCTGGAAACCCTGTACCCCAGTTTGCAAGTCCTTCATCATGTCAACCATGTGGATGAGTCATGACCGTTGCTTGACCAGTTTGTCCTCTATGAAAGCCTGAGAGAATGATTTCTCTCCATATGACTCTCCTTAGGCACACTCTATATCATTAATCACTTTCTTCTGTAGCCCCATAATCTCCTTAATCAGAACATTTGGGATGCCACTGAGGTCCAGGATGTTACAGTATGGGTTTTTCTATAACCTGAGTCCTCACTGACCTTGAAAGACTAGGGCTAAAATGTTAGCTGCCTTTGCAGCCCTTCTTTTTCTATGATATTTTGGTCTTCAAAGATAAGTTGTTAACCATCCAGAAGAAAAGTTTAATGATACTATTACCCCATAACATAGGCAGTGCAGCATCACCTCACTATCTATCTGAATATCAAACGTCTTAGACATACTATGGAACAGGAATTTTCCATCAAGCGTTGATATGCTAAACTTTAAAATGTGAAAAAGCAATAAAAAATAAAATAATACTTAAAAAATAGGAATAAACAATTACATATTTTTACACAGAAATTTAGAAACATAACTATATACAGCATTGTAGCAGGACAGTCCTGTGACATTTTTTTCTTGTCACTTGTTTTAATTTATCCTTATTTTAAACAAATATTTACTTGAGAGACAGCATAGCAGTAATTGGTATGACATGACAGGCAGCACATATTTAGAAGACCATAATGACAGGCATTCCAAGCATGACTCAGTATTATGCATTGTTATCTTCAGTGCAGTTGCTTAGTTCACAAAAATAAGCATATATAGTTAGTCAGTGTGAGAATTCTGGCAAATTACTGCTAGTTTCAAAAACCTGCTGAAGATTTTCAGGATTATTGCTTTAACCATCTTGTGCATACAAATGTATAGCTTTGCCCCTGTCATGTTTCCTAGCTTTTCTCCTTGTCTTCTCTCAGTTGTTTAAACCTTAAGTTCTTGCTTTCCTTTTAATTGTGTTATACCTTTCTATTTTTATTTCTACTTTTGAGTTCTTACACCAGGAAGACTAGATGATATTTATACATGTGGGTCTGGTTTATTTCACTGATGAGTATATCTTCAAGTGGCATCCACTTAAATATAAGTTCTTTGAGTTTATCATTCACATCTTTCTCATCCATTACTCAGGTGAAGGGTATCATACTTGATTCCAAGATTTGGCTATCACAAATTATGCCGCTATGATCATAGGTGCATATATATCAATATGCTATGATGTTTTTAGTTCCTCTTAGAAAATTCCCAGTAGGGGGACATTTGCTTTGAATGGGCTTTCCAGTCCTACTGTTTTTTAGGAGTCATCACACTGATTTCCATAATGGTTGCACCAGTCTACAATCCCACCAGCAGGGAGAAGTGTTCCTTTTTTCCTCACAGCCTCTCCAACATTAGTTGTTGGTTGATTTCCTTATGATAGCCATTCTTTCTGGGGTGAGATGGTATCTCAGTGTTGTTTTAATTTGCGTTTCATGGATGGATAACGATGTGGAGCATCTTTCATATATTTATTACTTCTTTAATTCCGTACTCTGAGAAGTGTGTGTTCATTTCAGATGCCCATTTGTGGATTGGGTCTTTAAATTTTGTGGCCCTAATGTTTTTTAGTTCTTTATCAATTCTAGAGAGCAGACCTTTTGCTGAGTGCTCATTAGTCAAGTTTTTTTTCCAAAATTTGTGCTTTGTCTTTACGCTTTGTTGGTAATTTCTTTTGATATGCAAAAATTTCTGAATAAGAGGAGGTCCCAGTTGTTAATTCTTTCAACTATTACCATATAATTTGATTTTTTTCTCAAGAACTCTGCCTACCCCTATGTCTTCAAGAGTTAATCCTACCTTCTCTTCCAGGAGCTGTAGTGTTTCTGTTTTAATGTTTAGATCTTTAGTACATTTTGACATTAGTTTAGCACGTGGTGATAGGCTTGGGTCAAGTTTTAGTTTTCAGCTTGTAGAGAGCCAGTTTCTCCTGCACCATTTCTTCCAGTGAGCATGTTTCACCCCTATGTTGAAGATAAGATGGCAGACTATATTGGTAGAGGCTTCTGTATCTTCTAGTCTATTCCACTGATCCTCAGTTCTATTTTGTTTCCAATACCATGGTGATTTTATCACAGTAGCTTTGTAGTATAATTTCAAGTCAGGAATTATGATTCCTCCTTCCTTCTCTTTGTTGCCAAGAACTACCTTTGCTCTTCTAGGTCTTTCTGATTTCAAATAAATTTTAGGAATGATTTCTCTAGATCAGTGAGGAATGGTCATGGTAGTTTGTTAGGGACTGCATTACATGTGTTCAACAATTTTCGTCGTATGGCCATCTTCACAATGTTGTTTCTTCCTATACAGGAACAGGGAATATCTTTCTATTTTCTGAAATCCTCTACACTCTCTTTTCGCAGAATACTATAATTTTCATTGACTAGATCTTTGACTTATTTAGTTACATTTATTTCAAGGCATTTCATTTTCAACAGTGCAATTGTAAAAGGTATTATTTCTCCAATTTCCCTTATAGTGTGTTTGCTATCCGTGTAGAGGTATTATTGTATTGACTTGTGGGTATTAACTTGGTACTCTGCTATTCTGCTGAATTTGTGTATCAGTTCTACTAGCTTCTTGGTGTAATTTTTTGATCTTCCAAGTAAAGTATCGTGTATATGCAAATAATGATAATTTAATTTCTTCTTTGCCTATTCTTATTCCTTTTATTTCTCTCTCTTGTCTAATGGATCTAGCTAATGATTCCAGAAGTACGATGAATAGGAATGTTGATAGAGGACATCCTTGTCTTGTACCAGATATGAGAGCAAAAGATTTCAGTTTTTCCCTGTTTAGAATTATGTTAAATGTTGGCTTGTCATAGATGACTTTTATCAGATTGAAGTAGAGACCATCTATTCCAGTTTTCTGTAGGACTTTCAGCATGAATGAGCATTGGACTTTGTTTAAATCCTTTTCTGCATCAATTGAGATGATCATGTGGTTTTTGGATTTGGCTCTATTCATATAGTGTATTACATTTATAGATTTGTGTATATTGAATCATCTTTGTATCCCTGGGATGAATCCTACTTGATCATAGTGTATAATCTTCTTGATGATTTGCTGTATTCTATTTGCTAGGATTGTATGGAGGATTTTTGCATTCATGTTCATGAGAGAGATTGCCATGTAGTTCTCTTTTTTAGGTGCATCTTTCTCTGGTTTTCTTATCAGTATAATACTTGCCTCTAGGAATGATTTTAGGAGGATTGCTTCTTTTTCAATTTCATTAAATAGTTTGAGGAGTATAGGGATTATATCTTTTATAAACTTCTCATAGAATTGAGCTGTGACTCTATCAGGACCTGGACTTTTATTTGTCAGTAGTTTTTTATTACATCTCATATTTCATTGGCTGTTATTGGGTAACTGAGAGTTCTTATATCTTCTTGATTCAGTTTTGGTTATTTGTACCTTTCTAGGAATGTTTCCATATCTTCTGTGTCTCCTAGTGTATGCAAATAAAGCTTTTCAAAGTAGCTCTTGATAATCTTCTAAATTTCCACTATGTCTGTGATAATTATACCCTTTTCATTCCTTATTAGCTTATATTTGAATTTTTTCTTTCTTTTTTTTGAAGAGGTTATGTAGGGGCTTATCAATTTTATTAAATAATCTTTCAAAGATTATTCTTGATTCATTGATTCTTTGAACTGTTTTCTTTATCTTGATTGAATTAATTTTTGCTCTAATCTTTATCATTTCTTCCCAACTTTGTGCTTTGTGTTGGGTTTGCTCTTCCTTTTCCAGATATTGGAGCTAAAGCATTAGGATGTTTATTTGTTCCTGTTCTGTTTTCATAATGTTTGAGTTCACAGCTATAAATTTCTCTCTGAGAACTACTTTCATTGCATTCCATAAATTCTGATAAGATGTGGTTTTTTCATTGAATTGTAGATATTGTTCAACTTCTTGCTTAATTTCATCTGGACCCATCAGGTGCTGAGTATGATGTTGTTTAATTTCCATGTACTTATGGGGTATTTCGGGTTTCTTTTGTTTTATTTCCAGTTCCATTGCACTGTGGTGAGATAATAGGCATGGGATAATTTCTGTTTTCTTGCATATACTTAAGCATGACCTATGGACTAGTATGTGGTCTATTTTGGAAAATGACCCATGTGCAGCTGAAAAAAGTGTGTATTCAGCTGTGGTTGGGTGGAACACTCTGTATATGTCCACTAAGTCCATTTGTTCCAATCTCTGAATCAGTTCTGCTACTTGTTTGCTAAATATTTGTCTGGTTGACCTATCTTTTTGGGATAAAGGGTTATTAAGATTGTTGTATTGGATATTAGATTTTTTATGTCCATTAAGATTTTTTAAATTTAATTTTGTTTTATTTTAAAGGAAAAATAATAAAATGGACTTTCAAAACAGGCCAATAGGATAGTAACAGAAATTAACACATTGTGCATTGTTATATTCATAGCAGTTATTTAGAGTACAATATATAAGGATAACATACTATCTAATTATCACAAATCATTCTTTTCAGTAAACTAAGAGATACTAGCTATATAGTTATCTTAACTATATCTATCTATCTATCTATCTATCTATCTATCTATCTATCTATCTATCTATCTTCTGTCTGTCTCCCCTGTTCTTTACTTTCCCCTTTTTCTTGTTATAGTTTTTTTTTTTCTTTCCTTTTAGAGTGTTTCTTCTCCATTTCCAATATCTATCTTATACATTTTGGATTTATTTACTTGTTCAGTTTCACACCAGGGTGAGACAATCCAAGGCATACATATGTAAGTCTGATTTATTTATCTTATGAATATGGTTTTGAGTTGCATCCACTTCCCTGTAAATGTGTCAAGTTTATCCTTCTTTGTGGCTGAGTACTACTCCTTTTTTTTTTTTTTTTTTTTTTTGCAGAACTGAGGATTGAACTCAGGCCCTTGAGCTTGCCAGGGAAGCACTTATTCCACTGAGCTATCTCCCTGGCCCCTCCATTGTATTTAAAATAAAGCATAACTTTTTTACCCATTCCTCAAATAATGGGCATTTGTATTGTTTCTAAACTTTAGCTGTGACACATTGTGCTGCTATAAACATGAGCGCAATACATTGCTGTGGTACGATGCTTTTAATTCTTCTGGGAAGATACCCAGAAGGAGAAAACCTGGGTCAAATGAGATTTCTAATCACAGTTTTTAAAGAAATTTCCATATTAATTTCCATAGTGATTGTACCAATCTACAATTCCACCAGTAGTGGAGAAGTGTTCTTTTTCCCATACAGCCCCTTCAGCATTTACTGTTGGTTAATTTCTTGATGATAGCCATTCTTTCTGGGGGAAGATGAAATCAGTGCTTTTTTAATTTGTATCTCTCAAATTGCCATTTGTATTTCTTCATCTGAGAAGTGTGTATTCATCTCAAATGCCCACTTTTGGATTGGAAGCCCACTAGTTCTAAAGTGATTTTTATTCATATGACATCTACTAGATTCTTTAGGTGAAAAAAAATGTAGAATTTAGAAAGAATCTAGATAGAACCTAGACAATAGATGCAACATGGAGAATGACAAATTTTCGAGCCCATGGGAAGTACAAATCTAGCCCAAAGCTGTGGGCAAAGTTCTTGGCAGAGAAGAACAAAAGTATGAAGAAGCCAAAGAAAGGAAAATAAATTTGAATGCCTTTTAAAAATTGGAATATTAACACATTAATTTAAAAAATTAATGGGGTTTAGTATATTTCCTTATATGCATATACTGTGCATAGATCATAGCCATCCTGTCTTCCACTCCCACTCCCCAACCTCACTCCTGGCTGGTCTTCTCCCCAGTCTTGATCACTGCCTTGTCCTTCTTGTTCTTGTTCTTGTTCATTTGCTTGCTTTTCTTGCTTTCAAATATCATAGAAAACATGTAACACTTTTCTGTGTCTGTTGTAACTTATTTAACATAGCATTCATTCTGTATCTCAATGCATTTTCTTGAAAATAACACAATTTTATTCTCCTTTCCTGTTAAACCACTTTTTCTGAAAAAAGACACTGGTAAGAATGTAGATAAAAAAGCTTTATTCTCTCTCTCTCTCTCTCTATATATATATATTTATATATATATTCAGAATTATATATATATTCAGAATTATATATATATTCAGAATTATATATATATATTCAGAATTATATATATATTCAGAATTATATATATAGTCAGAATTATATATATATTCAGAATTATATATATATTCAGAATTATATATATATTCAGAACCAGGGATTGAACTCAGGCCCTTGCACTTTCCAGGCAAGAACTTATTCTACTGAGCTATCTCCTTGGCCTTAAAAATTGTATTAACACACATTAATTTTAAAAATCAATGGTGTTCAGTAAAAATTAATGGTGTTCAGTATATATTTCACCTCACTTTCTTGTAGAACCACTCCATCAGGTAGATATACCATATTTTCTTTATGCATTCATCTGTTGACAGAATCAGAGGCTAATCCATGTCTTCAACATCATGAACAGTGCTATAGTAAAACGTGGGTATGCAGATATGTCTTTTGTATTCTGACTTTGGTTCCTTTCCCTATGTGCTAATGAGTGGTGTCATATGCCATTTGTAGTTTTAGTTTTTGAGAAACCTCAATATTATTTTTTATACAAAAGAAAAATGGCTACATTAAATTTAATGTGCATCAACAATGTAGAATAAATCCTTTTTTTTTACATTCTTACTGGTGTCTTATCTTTGTTTATAATAGTCTTTGAGAGTCTATTAACGGTAGAGGGGCAGTGATGGCTTCAGCAAGGGGGCTGCTGAGGTGCTGTGGTTCTCAGGGCTGTGCCGCAATCCAGTTGCCAATATGTCAAGCAAAAGGGCAAATACCAAGACCACCAAGAGGTGCCCTCAGCGCGTGACCTCAGCGCAACCTCTAACATGTTTACCAGTAGACGATCCAGGAGTTCAAGGAGGCCTTCAACATGATTGACCGGAACAGAGACAGCTTCATTGACAAGGAGGAACTGCACAACATGGTGGCCTCACTGGGGAAGGAGGGAACTGATGACTACCTGGACACCATGATGAAAGAGGCGCCGGGCCCTATCAACTTCACCATGTTCCTCACCATGTTAGGGAGAGGCTCACTGGCATAGAAACTAAGGAAGTCATCCAGAATGCTTCAGTGAGAAGGCCACAGGCACTATCCAGGAGGACTGCCTGGGAGAGCTGCTCACCCCCATGGGCAACTGCTTCACCAACAAGGATATGGATGATCTGTACCGAGAACCCCCATCGACAAGAAGAGCATCTTCAAGCATGGAGCCAAGGACAAGGATGACTGAAAAGAGCTCCAAATTCCATCCAAATGCTCCTTGTTGCAACTTTGGGTATTTCTGAGATTTTCTCTTAGAGCCTGTTGCATGCCTGTAGCCTGACAGCTTTCCCCTGCCTCGTTTTGCATTTATTCTCCTCCATTTTGGGGCACATGTATCTTTATAAACAAACCGGCAATGGGACATTTTGTTCTTTTCAGACTAGAAGATAGGGTAACGTAACTTACCTGTGGTCCTCTCCCCTCAGTAACTGTAGGCTGTGCAGAGTCAATATATATTTTCAGAGAAATTTACTCATGCAATTTTTTCTGAACCATAGGTAAACTTTTATGGTTAAAAAAGTCCTTTAGTTGGAGCGAGATGGAATCTCATACTCCTTTGTATTTCCCTGATAGCAACATATATTGAGAATTTTTTCATAAAATTATTGGCCATTTGTGTTTGTTCCCTTAAGAAGTGTATATTTCAGTCACCATCCTCCTTATTAATTGGATAACTTAGTTTAAAAATTATTTTGTCCTTAATACATTCTCATCATTAATCCCCCATCAGATGAGTGGCTGGCAAAGAGTCGCTCTCATTCTATTGGCTGTCCTTTCACACGGCTGATTGCCTCCCTTACCACACAAAATCTCTTTCATTTGATGCAAATCCACTTGTCGCTTTTCACTTTTGTTTCCTGTTTTTTTATTTTATTGAAGAACAAATAGCAATGAGACAGTTTCAAATCAAATTAGTAGAACAGATTCAATAATTAATACATTGTATATTGTTTTCTTAGTGGTTTTTTATTGTACAAGGTGCATTCTGATACTCTATTTACAAACACTATTAGAGAAGATGCATCTATTCAATGAATTAAGAGAATATAGCTGTATTCCTATCATTTTTAAAGCTGAATTATAGTACAGTTTCAATAATTAACACTTTTTACATTGTTATCTTCCTAGTGGTTATCCATAGTACAAGCAGACAGAATATCTTGCCAAAACACTATTAGTCCAAATCTTTCTTCTCATAGAATTATGCAAAACTACAGCATATTTATCCTAACTGTACTGTTTATACAATCACAGAATGGTGCTTCTTTATATCTCCCTTTTTTTTTGTTTATTCCTGTAAGAGATGGGTATTCTATTGTCATTCAATTATTATAGGTGCTTGAATTCAGAGTAACAATCCAAAACAGTCCAGCAGTCCACACTAGTAGTGGGTTATACAAAGAAGTTGTTGACTAGAGCCATTTAGAGTGCAGCTTATTATTATGGCCTTATTTTATATACCTCATTTGTATACTTTTCTGCTGGATGGTTAAGACCGAGATACAGCAAGACCTATATAACAAAGAAATGTAACTGTTGTATCTGATGAGGTCAGGGTATATCTTGTAACCCCGTACCTCACTTTGTAAATCTTTTCTTTGTCAACCATGTGGATGAGTCACAGTCAATGCTTGACCAGTTTGCTCTCTGTGAAAGCCTGAGAGAAAGTTTTCCCTCCATGTGACTCTCTTTAGGAACATTATAGACCACTGACCACATTCCTCTGTGGCTCGATAATATCCTTGATTAGAAAATTTGGGACACAACTGAGTTCCATGATGTTACAGTACAGGTTCTGCTATGTCGTGAGTCTTCACTGACCTTGAAAGGTCAGGACCTTTGTTGTCTGACCTTGCAGCCCTTCCATTACTCCAATTTTTGTTCTGCAAACTTAGGTTGTTAAACATCCAGAAGAGAAGCTGATTATACCCTGTACCGTATGCAGTTCAGTTTACCCTATCTGACTAAATTCTTTTTAGTTATTGTTATACCTTTCTATTTTTATTTCTTCTTTTGATTTCTTATACTGGGGAGACTATATTTGCACATGTGTGTCTGGTTTATTACACTTACGAGTATACGTTCAAGTGGCATTCACTTAAATATAAATGCTTCAAGTTTATCATTCTTTATAGCTGAGTAATATTCCATTGTATAGAAATACCACATCTTTTTCAACCATTCCTCATGTGACAGACATCTTGGCTGTTTCCAAGAGTTGGCTATCACAAATTGTGCTGCTATAAACAATAGGTACACATATATCACTATGATATGATGTTTTCAATTCCTCTGGGAAAATTCCATGTAGGGGGATAGCTGGCTTGAATGGGATTTCCAGTCCTACTTTTGTGAGGAGTCTCCACACTGATCTCCACAATGGTTGCACTAGTCTACATTCCCACCAGCAGTGGAGAAGTGTTCCCTTTTCCCCACAACCTCTCCTACATTTGTTTTGGTTGATTTCTTTATGATAGCCATTCTTTCTGGAGTGAGATGGTATCTGAGTGTTGTTTTAATCTGCATTTCATAGTTGGCTAGTGATGTGGAGCATTTTTTCATTCGCTTCTTTAATTTCATCCTCTGAGAAGTGTGTATTCATCTCAGATGCCCATTTCTGAATTGGGTCTTTAAATTTGAGGGCCCTGTTATACCATAGTTCTTTACATACTCTAGACAGCAGAGCTTTGATTGCTTATTAGTTAGGATTTTTTCAAAATTTGTGGGTTGTCTTTTCACTCTGTTGACAATTTCTTTTGACGTGCAGAAACTCAAGAAGAGTTGATCCCCATTGTTGATTCTCTCAAGTGTTTCCCGTGCGAATATATGTTTATTCATGACCTCTTTGCCTACCCCTATATCTTCAAGAGTTCCTCCTACTTTCTCTTCCAGGAGATTGAGTGTTTCTCTTTTAATGTTTAGATCTTTAATGCATTTTGACTTTTGCTTAGTGTATGGTGATAGAGCTGGGTCCGGTTTTAGTTTTCGGCATGTAGAAAGCCAGTTTTTCCAGCACCATTTGTTACAGAGGCTATCTTTCTTCCAGTGAGTGTGTTTGGCCCCTCTGTCGAAGATCAGATGGCTGAGTGTGTTCACAGAGGCCTCTGTGTCTTCTAATCTATTCCATTGATCCTAACGTCTATTTTGTTGCCAGTACCATGTTGATTTTATCACAGCGGCTTTGTAGTATAATTTCAAGTCAGGAATTGTGATGCCTCCTGCCTTGTCTTTATTGGCCAAGATTGACTTTGCTATTCTAGGTCATTTGTGGTTCCAAGTAAATTTTTGGAATGATTTCTCTAGGTCTGGGAGGTGTGTTCATGGCGGTTTGATAGGGATTGCATTAAATCTGTACAGCAATTTTGGGAGTATGGCCATCTTCACGACGTTGGTTCTTCCTATCCAGGAGCATGGAATATCTTTCCGTTTTCTGAAATCCTCTATAATCTCTTTTCTTAGGGTGCTGTAATTTTCTGTGAAAAGATCTTTGACTTCCTTGGTTAAATGAATCCCAGGGAATTTCATTTTCCATGGTGCTATTGTAAAAGCTATTGTTTCTATTGTTTCCCTTTCAGTGTGCTTGTCATCTCTGTAGAGGAATGCTATTGACTTTTGAGTATTGACTTTGTATCCTGCTATGCTACTGAATTTCCATATCAGTTCTAGTAGCTTCTTGGTGGAATTTTTTGGGTCTTCCAAGTAGAGTATCATGTCATCTGCAAATAGTGATAATTTAACTTCTTCTTTACCTATTTTTATTCATTTTATTTCTCCCTCTTTTCTAATGCCTGTTGCTAATGATTCCAAAACTATATTTAATAGGAGGGGTGATAGAGGACATCCTTGTCTTGTACCTGATTGAAGAGTGAAAGATTCCAGGTTTTCCTCATTTAGGATTATATTAGGTTTTGGGTTTCATAGATGGTTTTTATCAAGTTAAGGTAGAGTCACAAAAATTCTCACTCGCTATGTGGGCCTAGGGCAGGGGTTCCAGGGAGTTGAAGGGTGGGCCAGGGCTGGGGTAGATTGGGCTGAGAAAGTCTCAGAAGCTCTTTCTTGCTCAGAAGTCTTGGAGGCAGCGGCTCCTGGAGGGTACTTGCTGCCAGAAGCACTCGGAGAAACCAAAAGTTCTCCTATACACTCACTGGGCCAGGCTCGGGTGGATTGGTCCACTAAGATTTGTCTTATATAGTTGGGTGTTCCCATGTTTGTGTATACATATTAATGAGTGTTACCTCTTCCTGTTGAATTTTTCCCTTAACCAGTAGATAGTGGCCTTCTTTATTTCATTTGATCATTCTTAGTTAGAAGTTGCGACTATCTGAGAACAGGATTGCTACCCCTGCTTTTTTGTGAGTTGCTAAGGCATGTGGTATTGTTTTCCATCTTTTAACTTTCAGCCTATGATCTTCTTCATAAGTTAAGTGTTTTTCTTATATACAGCATATTGTTAAATTTTGTTTCCTAATCCACTGTGGCAGTCTATTTCTTTTAATTGGTTAATTGAGTCCATTTACCTTGATAGCTATAACTGCAATTTGTTGATTTATGTTTTTCATGTTATTTATCTGCTGCTTTTACTCCTTGTTCTCCTGTGTTTAATTGTTTACCCTATTTAGTGGATTCCTTCCATTCTCATTCATGGAGTTCTGATCATTTTTGTCCATGTCTAGAACATCTTTTAGTAGTCTGTGTAGGGTTGGCTTTTTCATCATGAAATTCTTTAGTTGTTTTCATGAAAGTATTTCACTTTTCCATCAAAGTTGAGAGTTTTTCAAGGTATTGTAGTGTGGCCTAGAAGTTGTTTTCATAGAGTACTTGAAGTATTCTGGTCCGTACTCTTCTTGACTTCATGGTTTGTAAAGAGAAGTCTGCTATTATCCTGATGGGTTTTCCTTTACATGTTTCTTTTCTCTTGGGGCTTTCAGCATATTGTTCTTTCAGCTGGATTTCTGGGATCTTGACTATTATATTTCTGGGTGTATTTTTAATTGGGTTGATGTTATTTGGAGTTCTGTATGTTTTGGTTAACCAAATGTCAGATCATTTCCCCATATTTGGGAAGTTTTGTGCTATTTTTTCTGGTCATATTCTTTTTATATCATTGGTATTGACTCCTTCTTTCTCATGGATGCCTATTAGTCTAACATTGTTCATCTTTCATCATTTTGTAGATGATGTATTATTTTTTCCTGCATCCTAGTTGTTTTTAAGAGATCTTTTATTACCTTTTCACTAGCTGCAACAGCATCTTCAAGATCTGATATTCTATGTTCAGTTTCACACAGTTTTAGAAGCTTGTAACTGATATTTTAAGTTCCTCTCTATCTCTTTGACTCTGCTTCATGTGATCTATTTATTTCCTATGCTGCTTACTGAAGAAGAATTCCATCATTTTTATTTATTAATTTATTTTTATGTCTTTTTGAGACAGGGTCTCACTATGCAGTTCAGGCTGGCCTTAAGCTCACTTTGTAGCTCAAACTGGTCTTGAACTCACAACAATCCTCCTGCCTCAGCCTCCCAAGTGCTGGGATTACAGGCATGTGCCACCACGCTGGCTCCATCAGTTTTATAATGTCTATTTTTTTTTAATCAGTGTCTTCTTCAGAAGCAGTTATTAATCCCTTCATTATAGCTATCCTTTCTTTTTTTTTTTTCCTTCGGGAATTATTTCTGTTCTGATATCCTGTATACATTTCTGAATTTGATTCGTTAGATGCTATTAATTCAGAGGTTAAATAAATTTCTGTATTTATTTCAGAGGTTATTCCTGATCTGAGTTCCTCTATACCTTTCTTCATTTGTTTATTTACTTTAGACACTATTAATCTAGACATTTCAGCTGTGTGATTCCCAGTGTCTTCTGTGCTAGTGTCTTTTGCACTTATTCTGGGTGGGCTCAGGGCCCGAGATTGCGTTTTGCTCTTTCTCTTTGTTATTTTGTATAGCACTGTCCTCTGACTGTAGGTGTAGAGCTTTAGTGTAGTTATAATCTTAGTGCCTGCTGAAATTCAGGTGCAGATCTACAATGTTTGAAATCATCAGTTGTGCCTAACTTGGGTCTGGCTGTTGCACTCAGCTTCTTCCTGCTGCAGCCCTTGGAAATGAACCTGTTTTGTCCCTCTGGCAACATGTTCTTCTTCTGGATTAGCTGGGTGGTTTTGGTCCCTAGCCTCTTTGTAGGGACTTCAGTTATAGCATTTCACACCATGCTTGTATGCCAGGCCTGGGCTGGGTCTGGTGGGTCCCAGAGAGCAGGACAGAATGACTCACTCAGTAGTAGGCCTGATCTGGGACTGCAGGGATCCAGCAGGCAATGGGGAGCCCAGAAGGTCTCCCACACACTTGCTGGGCCTGGGCTTGGGCTTGGTCTGGAGGGGTACTGAGAGCACAGCAAAAGTTCTCACTCATACGCCAGGCCTGGGCTATTTCTGGAGGAGTTGGGATGGGTCTTGACAGCAGGCCTGAAGGTCTCACTCACGTGCTGGACTTGGGCTGGGTCCGGAGGGCTCAACAGACAAAGGTGAATGTGGAAGCACTACCACACACTTGCAGGGCCTGGGCGTGGCCTGGGTCTCCATCCCAGAGTTTCTAATTTGAGAAACACTGGAAAATTCTAGGGGTTGAAGAGATAGTTCAGTGGCATAAGTCCTGTCTGGCAAGTGCATTGTCCTGAGTTTGATCCCCAGTATCAAAAAAAAAAAAAAAAAAAAAAAAAAAAGAAGAAGAAGAAATAAATAAATAAAAGGAAAATTCTATCTACTTGATCTGTAACTTGGCTTCTATTTGTAAAAACAAAACAAAACAAAAAACTACTTATAAATATACCTGATTTACTTTATTTCAAAATAATTTTAATCTTTTTATTAGCATATGTTTCGTTAAATAATAATTACATTGATGCCAGGCACTACGGTGGGGTATGCCAGTAATCCTAGCACTTGGGAGGCTGAGGCAGAAGGAGCACTTTGAGTTGGAGGCCTGCGTGGGTTACAAAGTGAGCTAAAGGCCAGCCTGAAATTCATTGTAACACCCTGTCTCAAGAAAGAAAAAAAAAAAAATTACATTCACCATGGGAGTTGGTACATGTTCATAATTCATTTTTAAAGACATGATTAGATGTTATGAGAATGCTCCCCAAATCAGACAAAAGATACAGTTGAAGCTGTGGATTTTCAGATATTTTTGAGGCTAATGTTACAGCCATAAATCAGGCTTATTTAATGGTATACGCTCAGCACAAAGGCCTCTGACATGCTTTTGTGGGCTCTATTTAAGCTGCACATTCTTGCTTTAGCATCATGTATTGTGCAGGAAAATGTCAAATGGTATCTTGTCTGTCTCCCCTTTGCCTGGAGAGTTCTACTTAATCTTTTTTGATTTGGTTGGATAGAACCTCCTTTGGGAAATCCTGCCTATTCCCCCAGGGAATGCAAGTCACTTCCTTTCTCCTCCCAGACTATTTGCACATACACTTTTATTGCGCATATTACAGGGCCGCACAGTTATTTCTCACACCCACAAAGAGGAAGGGGTCATAAGGAGACAAAACAGAGGCCTGCAACAGGAGAAACAACTGAAGTAGAGCTTTAAAACCTTCATGATTACACCTACAGTGAGTAACTTTCATCTAGGTAGAAGCAAAAACAGAAGGCATGCAAGAGGCATTTCTGGCATGCAGCTGTAGTAACAGTTATCTCTCTTTGTAGTTTACAAGGCTCAGGACTTTCTTGTTCAAAGGATTCACCCATTCAGACATCTACAATTATTTAAAAATACCATTTTGTCATTGATTTACATATTAGCTTCTACATTCTAATATATTTTTATGATTCCAAGTTGGAAATACATAAGAGATAACTTGAAAAAAAATGTTTGTTATCTATCAATCCAAGCAAAATAAGAAAGTTAATCATCCTGCCAATTTCTGAACATAAACAGGATAAATCAAAGCTCTGATTGTCTTCCAAAGTTAAAGGCATGAAAGTCTAACAGCATTTTGAAGGCAATGATAAGGCATGCCTGACTTACAAAGGTGCCTCTCCACCTACCACTTCCCTCCTCCATCAGGAGTAAACACCACAGCAAGAGCTTCTCTGGGTTGTTTCTATCACTAGTACTGGGGTTCTGCTAAGAAAAGGTAATCAATTCTGTGGAGAATTACAATTTTTTTTATTATTTGTAAAATCTTATCAATTTTATGTTCTGTATAAGAACAAAAATTGAAGAGGATAAGCGAAAAATAATAATTAATGAAATATGGCCTCAGAGATAGAAGGGTGGGCTCAACAAACTGCCTCCACTCCCAAGAACTATTGAACAATTTTGTTCTGATTCATTGCGATAAAAGGAGGGGCCATGGAAATAGCTCGGTGGTCTAAGTGCCTGCCTAGCAAGTGCAAGGACCAGCATTCTCTCCCCAGTACCACATGCTGTGCTGGCCCTGCAAAAAGCCAGCCACTGAAACCAGGAGGTGGTGCATGCCTGTAATCCCAGCACTGGAGAGGCTGAAACAAGTGGATCACCATGGGTCTGAGCTGCATAGTGAGATTCTATACTAAATAAATAAAATGTAATAAATAACAAGAAAAACTAACTTGGATAACTCCCCTCCCATGGCTTCAATCTCCTTTTCATCTACATTTTATTTTTTGTTTTTTAGTAAGGGCCTACAGGTTCTCACTAAGCGGATCAGACTTGAGGTGACTGGCCTGTGTTCAGCCTCCCAAAGAGGTGGGATTACAGGTGCGTGCCACCATGCTTAGTGTCAGTTGCTGTCCCAGTGTGCCTCGGGTGGGGTGGCAAGGGCATGCTGGGGATGGAACCCTCGCCACTATGTTCTGCCTAAGCAGGTGCTTTAGTCCACTGAGCTATTTGGCCAGCCCTTCATCTAAGCTTTCACCATTTGTACTGCATTAGTTTGCTATTATCACCGTAACAAACTACCACAACCTTAGGCATTTAAAACAACACAAATTTATTAGTTTATAGTTCTGTAGGTCATAAGTCAAGGTGTCAGTACAGCTGTTACTCTCTGGAAACTCTAAGGGAAGATCCATGGTTTTGCTCATTTAGATTACTGGCACAATTCAGTTCTGCCAATTTTTGTTGTTGAACAACAACAAAATAGGCCTATTTCCAGTTTCTAGAGGTCTCTCACAGATGAGTTCATGACCTAGGAGTTGTGCCCCACCACATTTTTTAAAGGATGACAACCAGGAGAAACACAAGTCTAGCTTAGGTAAAAGAAGTTTTATGTTTCTGCTGTAGGAAACTTATTAGGTAGGGCCTACCTAAATAATCTAGGACGTCTGCATCTCAGTATTCTGAATCATACCTGCAAAGTGCTTTCTGTCATATAATGTTAGCATATTTGTAGGTTCTAGGGACTAAGAAATGGACAGATTTCAGGGCATCATTATTCTGCCTATGACAGTATTTCATGCTGATGTATTTCAAGAATCACCTGGCTCTGGACTCTTCTGCTGTTTTCAGTTTTTCTTTTCTAGGACAATATTTTGTGTGTCTCCCATATTTAAAACCTGCTGGCTTCTCCATAATCGAGGGTCAAATTAATGCTGTTCGTTCCCAAGTTGGGAAGTCCTGTTGATCCTGTTCTTATTTTAGCTTTAATACAACCACCAGTGGACCTCTGTGGACCTCTCTAGTCCTTAATGCTGGAAAATGTTTATGGCTCTTCCTTTAAGTTTCAAAGCCTTCTTTTAAATCCATTTTAGACATCCCCTCCTCCAGGAAAATGTCCCTGCACATTCTCTCTATAGCTATAAAGCATCTGTTAAGCAACTGGTGTATGTTTCTGTCTTTTATTTGCAGTAAACCTAAATGTGTTGTGATTTTGTCTCTTTTATCTATCCAAAATTCACTTACCTCTCAGACGGACTCTTTCATTTCCTAAATGTGTAACATTTTTCCCACAGGCTATTTGAACTTTACTGTTAAGGATTGTCTGGATAAACTTCCAAACCTCATGTAGTTATGGGGGGCAGGCTTTTTTTTTTTTCTTTTTTTTTTTTCTGGAGGTTGCTTAATCTAGAGTGACTGATTCCTAGTGCAATGCCGCTATTAAGGGTGGGCAATTGTTGATTGCGTCTTCCGATTGCATTGGCACTGCCCTAATCTAGGTAAATTGTATGCGTTATAAGGCACGGAAACAAGCTTGTCTTGTTTTTCCCTTGCTGCATTTGCTATTTTTCCCTGCCATGAACAGTTGCCCTCTGCCATGTGCCACCCTGCCTCGGAGCCAGCTGAGTGAAACCTCCACAAACTGTGAGTTAAATAAACCTTTCTTCTTTTAACTTTAGTATATGTGCTGCCGAGGTGAGCACATCACCTCTTAAATTTGGGCATCAGGTATTTAGTATCAACAAAGAGAAAAGTGTATAAGATTTTGCTGTGCTATCTCTTTGTGTACTTGGACTGCCTATAAGAAATATGGCACAGGTTGTCCTGAGGATTAGGGCAGTGACATGCAGAAACTAAAGTTGCTAGTATTACTAGTAGTCCTATCACCCTGCACAGAACTACCACTTGAGAAAGCCCCTCGCTCTTACAAAAGCCTTCCTGGGAAGGGTTGATTTAAACAAAGCAGCCCAGACTCCACCTAGCTGCGGGGTCTCTCCAGGACTCCCGCTCCACACACAGGGCGGTCATACCTAACCTCGCGGGGGAGGAGGCAGGGACCCAGGATCGCGCTGGCCAGATCCAGCCAGCCTCTAACTCGCGGGAAACCAGACGACACTGGATGTACTCAGAGCCCAAATTAAATAAACGCGTCAAAGCAGACGCATGTCGGGACCTCCAGGGCCATCCTCATCTCGACAACAGCGGCCAACCTTCGCAAACAACTGTGAAGCGCCAGATACAACGCAAATGGGGGCCTCTCTAAGCTACACGGTGAGGCCAATAGGTATCTACCCAGGGAAGTTGCCTAAGTCATGCAGTGTCCTGTGGACCTGGGTCCGCGTCACTGACAGCTCCCCAGCGCTCCCGCCCTCGGCCTCCTTCCTCTCGCGCTCCCGCCCCCTCCCAGGTCCCCGCCTGCGTCCTGCCCCGCCCCGCCCCGCCCCGCCCCCCCGCCCTACTGCTCGGCTCCGCCCCGCCCCTCGCCGCCCCGCCCCTGGCTCCTCCCGCTGCTCGCTCGGCGGACTCCTCTCCCAGCTCAGGCCTCTGACCCCGCCCTCTCCTGTCCCGCCCCGCCCTGGCTCCGCCCCGTCCCTCGCTCCTCGGCCCCTTCCTACTCTGGCCCCGCCCCCGGCCCTGCCCCGCCCCCGGCCCTGCCCCGCCCCCGGCTGTGCCCCGCCCAGGACCGGTTCGGTGCCTCCCGCCCGCCCTTCCGCGCGTCCAGGCTGTGGTCCAGTTGGGTCCTCCCGCCGCCAGCGCTCAGCGTCCCGCGGGCCAGTCCGCGCCGCAGCCGCTCCCCTCGCGCCTCAGGTCCCGCCCGCCGGCTGCTCCTCCGAGTGAGTACTTCAGCGTCCGTCCGGCGCGGGCTTCTCCCGCCGAGTGGGACTCGGGACTTTCCGGGCTCGGGCGCCGCTCCCGAGAGGGGAGGCGAGGGCGCGCGGGCGGCCGGTGGGTGTGCGCGGGCGTGGGGCCGCGGCCGTCCTCCCCTGCCGGACGCTCGGGCTCCGCGTGGCAGTCGTCCTGGTAACTGGCTGCACGTGGGCCGAGGGCGCCCAGGGCCCGAGCCGCCGGTTCGAGGCGCGGCCGGTCCTGCGGTGCCTGCGGGCTCCGGGCTGCTCCGCGGGACCCGGGGCCCAGGCTCGACCCAGGCCCAAGTCTGAGAGCGTTGCAGGTTGGGGCCCGCGCGGTGCTTGGAGAGCAGAGCTGGCGTTGAGACGCAAACCCTCGTGTGCTCGGGACCCGGGTTCCGTCCCACTTAGTTGTTCTTACGGTATTTTACATGGAGGAAGCGCGTTTCTACTTTAAAACTGATCTTAGCTTTGCCATCATAATAACAGTGGTGTTGTGTTTTGAGTTGATTTATAAAGGTTTCCTCGTCTGTTAAATTAAATCTGATCGCTGAGGTCCCATCTAGTTCCCATTGCCTCTGAACTCTACATCTTCTTTCCCTCTTGCTGTGAAAGTAAAATATCCCCACTTTCCTAGCCGGGCGTGGTGGCGCATGCCTGTAATCCCAGCACTCGGGAGGCTGAGGCAGGAAGATTGTTGTGAGTTCGAGACCAGCCTGAGCTACAAAGTGAGCTTAAGGCCAGCCTGAACTGCATAGTGAGACCCTGTCTCAAAAAGACAAAAAAAAAAAAAAAAAAAAAAAAAATCCCCACATTCCTGATAGGAGATGCTGTCGCGAAAATAACATTCTGAGTAGGAATTATTCTCTCTGGGTAAGGATAACCAAATCGTGTGGCTAAGGAAACAAACGGGATGTGGTAGCCTTTAAGAGCCATTGTGCTTGGCTTAGGAAACTTAGGCGCCGAGAAATCACTCCACGGGCCGCTTATCGCCACAGGTATTTTTAGTTCAGCTTGAATCCTGTTACACAAAAACGTTTCCACGGTGTTTTAACTAAGGAACGTTATTCTTTGCAGTGTAAACATATGACTCTCTTTAAGGAAAGAAATAATTATCACACCTAAATAAACACCTGGAAACATTTATTGCCACCTTCTAACTAGATGTTTGGTCAGCAATTTCTTGTTAATGTTCTAGCCAGTAACACAGTATTCTTTGTAGGTTTTGAACTACGTTTTTCATTTCATATATATTAATTGAATAACTCTTGAATTTTAACTTGTAAGTTGAGTAAAGTTTAGAGAGTTCTTGCTGCCCAGTAACTTGTGAATATCTTGTTATCTCAACCAGAATGGTAGAAATAAGCGGGGGACACAGTACAGGCTCAAGCTGAGGGCATGTTAGGAGGCTTGTTTTGCACAATTTTCATGCTGTTGAAATTGGAGGAAAGTGTATGTGGAGAGAAGTGCTTGCATTCATACAGAACCTATGAGGAAATACAGGTTTCTCAGCAGTGTGTGGTTTGAGGAACTTCAAATAATCCTTGAAGTTGAGTGGACCACAGTGTAGACAATGCGCAGGTCTTGGAGTTAACAGATTTAGTTGATCCAGTTCTATGAGGGATCCCCTGGAACTGATGCATCATACTTCTTTATTGGCAGTTTCATTTCATTCATTTTCAGGATCAAATATGCCTCTGAACCGTTCCGGACAATCCATTCCTACCCTCTGTTTTTGCTTGACATAAATTGGGGGGGTTGACCTTGGTGCATAGGCCAGGAGCTCCAGGAGTAGTCATGACCACTGAGTGCCGCTTCTTCCAGGAAGGGAGTCCAGGGAGCGTTAGTGCAGCCTCTGTACCACCAGCTCTGACTGTGTCAGTGTGATGACTTACCCAGGGCCAACCTGCACAGTAGAGTGGGCAGCTGGCTCCAGTTTTGCCTTCCCAGCAATCTGTGGCACTGATACCGAGGTGCTGGGAAGGCCCCGTGCAGGCCAGATAACTTTTATCACCCCACCCTAGTTCACACTGCCCACATCCTGCTTTTAATACTAAATGCACACAAAAGAACTCAACAAACACCAAAAAGCCACTTTGAATACCCCCATCTTTGTTTCCTTGCACCTAAGAGTTCATTTCCTGCTCTCTTGGCTGGGGGTTGGTGGTGGTTTTATTTTTCTGATCGTTGTGGTTCTAAGGTTTGACTACAGTTTCTAGACTTTTCTCCTTTGGAAAATGGTGCCCAACACTGAACATGAGTGATATGTGGAGGGTAAAAAAAAGTAGAGAACCTTGTTTCAAAATGTAAATGATGTGGAATGGTAGCCAGTGATCCATCCAGTTTTTATTCTGTTTTGTTGTACAGAGGAAGACACAAGTTAAAAGTGGAATGGAAATGATTCTAGAATGTCAGGTGCAGAGGCATGGTAGAAATTGGCTCATGGGCTTTGACCATAATGCCTGGGTTATTTGTGTTTGGAGGTGTGCACTTCCTCAGTTCAGCTTACAAAAGGTGAGCACTATTCATGCCGGTGCAGTCATTTGTTGATCTACCATGTGCTCAGCAGTGCGCAGCTTCTTCGTGTTTCTGTGAAGGCCTGGATTCCCAAGAGGGCAGAGAATTTGCACAAAGGTGTATGTTGATAAGAAGAGCGTCCCTGGAGGTAAGTTTATAGTGACAAAAATGGGTTCAGAATGCTCTTGTGTTTCACAGAGGAAAGGTACTGATGTGGGATAGTAGAACTATTTTCAAAATATTTTCATTCCCACCTGAAGTTAGTAACTGAAATGAGCACTTTTTTTCTGATATTTGTTTGAATTAACAGTGTCATAACACCAGTAAACCGGATTTCATGGGATTCTGTCCTTGGGCTTTTGTGTCAAGCATGGAAGTTACCCAAGAAACTTGTTTAAAAATATCATGTCTCAATTACTGTTCTCTTGTTGCCCAACACTCACAATGAAGGAAGGAAAGGTTTATTTAGCCCATAGTTAGTGGAGGTTTCAGTCCAATACTCAGCTGGCTCCAAGGCAGAGGGGCACATGGCAGAAAGCAGCCTTTCATGAGGGCGGCAATGAACAAGAGAGCAAATGGGAGGAGCAGCAGCAAGGATGGCTACAGAGAGCAAGTCTGTCTCCCTTATGTGGTACTCACACCCATAATCCCAGAAGCACTCACACCCACAATCCCAGTGGATTGTGAGTTAATCACAAACTCTAGAAGTTTGCCCCATGACTGCATGAGTCTTTGACGGGACAACTAGGCACAAACCATAAGAATGGGTCCTCCAAAAATCACATAATAGCCCATCATTTTAGGGAGAAGTTCCTTTTCTTTCTAGAAGTATTTAAGGTGCAGAATTAGCAGAGATTTAGATCCAGCTGCAAAACTGAATATATATCAAAAAGTTGTTTTCCTAGGGTTGAAGTTTTCCTTTTCAGGAGCTTTTCCTTATAAAACAAGCTGGAGTTGGGGTTATGGACTAACCTGATGATATTTCTGTCCAGGGAGCTGGCAAGACATGTAACTCTTCTCTCTCTCTCTCAAAAAAAAAAAAAGAAAAGAAAAAGAAATAATAGAATGAATGGGCTCACAGGAATGGGCTTCCACTGGAATGCCAGCTTGTAAACAAATTCAGATTAGTTTCTTTAGTGACAGAGAATGAATTAGGTTCAAGTGCTCACTTGTTATAGTTAACATTGGGAATAAAGGTGACTTTATTTATTATTATTTTTTTTTTTTGTGGAACCCGGGATTGAACTCAGGCCTTTGTGCTTGCCAGGAAGCACTTCTTCCACTGAGCCGTCACCCCGGCCCCCAAAGGTGACTTTAACAAAAGGTGAAAGAGATATATATATTCTAAAGGGAAACCAGAGTATAAAGGCAACTTTAGTAGACGAGGTGTGGTGGTGTACACCTGTAATCCCAGCATTTGGGAGGCTAAAAACAGGAGACTCACTGTAAGTCCAATCTACTTAGTGAGACCCTGTAGACCCTGTGCTAAATACATTTCAAAAAAGGTAGCTTTAGTGAAGAAAGTATTGGTTCTGCTGATTTTACTGGAATGAGCTGCTTATGCGTCACCACCCCTGCTGGTGTGACGTGGAGCCATCTATTTCAGGTCCCCTAGCCTATTTATGATATTGATGAACAGTATATAAGGTTTCTGTGTGCAGGCCAGAGGGCTAAAGGCCTGCTTAGGCAAGCATAGGGATGGGGGTTTGTTCCCCAGGACCACATGCTGCTCCAGTCCCGCCCCTGGGGCACACTGAACTGGCCACTGAGCCCATGGTGGCACATGATTATAATCCCAGCGCTGGGGAGGCTGCAGATAGCAGATTACTAGAAGTCCAAGCTGCATAGTGAGAACCTTTACCAAATACATAAGAAAATTAATTAAGAAAGAAGATTGCTGTGTGCATTCAACTAGAATATTCCTGTGGGCAGTATATGAAAAGAGACCTAGCAAGTAGTAGTTTTTGTTGTATTGACCAAGTAGGTCTCTTCCAGAGAGTGGTATTAGCACTGGACTTGAGGGGAGTGGAACAGAGCAGTACTTGTGCCATATGCGCTTTAGCATGAACTTTTTAGTTTTTTGATAATGATACCAGAGGACCCCAAGAGACTAGGCTGAATAGAATAGAACAACTTTAGTGATTCCCAGCTACAGCGTCATCTGGTGATATAAAGGAAATGCTATGGACACTGAAGATAAATGAGCAGGGCGTCTGGGTTTTATGTGTCTTGAGCACGAGGAACTGTGTTCCCATGTATGAAGGAAGCTTTTAAATGACTGTTAAAATTAAGCTGTGAATAGTGGGGCTGGGCTTACACAACTCCAGACTTAAAAGCAGGTAAGGATGAAAGCAGATCATCAAGACAGACGGTTTGCCTGTGGTGTCACAAAGGGACTCTGGCTCAGTGTCCTGAGTAGGGCTCTTGTGAGTTCCTGTAGGCTGAGGGCCACAGCAAGTGAGGTTGTCCTCTTCAACATGACACGTGTTGTGCACTCTCAGATGCTTGACAAGAGCCTAGAGGAGGACACGACCCAGCCAGCCAAACCCACTCTTCTAACCAAGTCTTCAAGTCCATCAAGCCTTTCCCACAGTCTGTCTGTCTGTGTCTGTCTGTAGATTGAACTCAGAATTTTCACATTGAGCTACATCCCCAGCCTGTTTTGTTTTTCAATTTTCTTTACTTTTTTTTTTTTAAAAGACAGAGACTTGCTAAGTTGTTCTGCTTGGACTAGAATTTATGATCTTCCTGTCTCAGCCTCCTAGAGTGCTGGGATTATAGGCATGGCTACCATGGCCAGCTCTAACTCTTCTTTTTAAGTTTTTTTGCTTTTTGTTTATTAAGTGAGATTCTGGCCTGGTGATACAGCTCAGTGGTAGAGTGCTTGCCCAACATATAGCCTTGAAGTTCAATCTCAGCACTGAGGAAAAAGAAAAAGACTTCTACAGTAGGGCTATTAACAAAAATGAGGATACAGAGATTCTAGCATGTGGTGGAGATCTCACTGCACTCCTGCCTTCCTGTCTTGAGCTGTTCAGCTGTGTTCAGACTTACATGTGGACAGAAATGCCTTAACCTCTGGGAAAATATGCAGGTACACCATCCAGTGGTGGCAACAGATTTCAAACTTCAGAACAAACTGATGACTTGTTCCGGTGACTAATAAGAAATTAGCCCGGCAGGGAGTCCACCATTCTGTGATCAGGAAATGACTCCTTTATTTTTCTTTCTTCTCTCTTTAAAGCCATGCAGTAGTTTTCTGAGAGATGGCTGATGTTTGATTAAACACGGCCTTCAATGCCTAGGTACAGGTCCCCAGTAATTCCTAGAGATACGTGGGGAGATCAGCGAGCTCAGGGCTCCCAGAAACTGGGGATGACCTCTGTTTGCACATACTTAACCAGTTTGCTCCTTTGCTTTTATGGCCTGGAAGGTTGAGAGTGCCTAAAGGAAGGGCTCCTGGAATTTGCCAGGGTAGGGAGCCCTGTGTAAATGGAGACCTCCTGAGGAAGAAAGGAAGCATTTTCCTGTTACCTGTGATCCTCACTGCATCCCTGCCAAGAAGGTGCTGCCAGGTGGAGCAGCTTGAGACCATGACTGTCTGGGCAGCCACAAAGATAACACACTTTTAACTTGGCTTCTGTGCTGTTTTGTTTAGGGTTTTTCTGGGGCTGTCGCTTCTATCTGACTCCAAGTCAGTCACCTGGGAAGCTTCATGCTATAGGTACTGATGCTGGACTCGCACCTACTACAGCATTACCAATGGACAGGCCTAGGAACCGATATTTCCGATCCCCAACACCCTCAAGTTAGTGATGCTCAGATTGAGAATTTGTAGCCTGGAGGCCTATTTTCCTGTCTTGCTATAAAGAAACTTAATTAGGCAAGTGATGTGTACAGACTGCTGCTTGCGTGCATGTATGCATGTGTTCTTTTTTTCTTGGCAGCAGAGAGCAAATCTGTTTAAAGAATAGTTTTAAAGAAGATTAAAATGCATATACACATGCACAGTGTACATCCATGAGCCAGCTTGAGAGGCAACAGTGTTTATTCAGCTAGATCCTCACTGGGTTGAAAAGTATTACATATTAACAGGTGAAGAAAAACTGAGTGGCATCCTACACATAGATCCATGGGACTGAAAGCCCTGAAGCAGAGGTGTTGGAAGGTCTGCTCAGCATTCACTGGTTGAAAAATCAAGCTTTCAGTCCCTTGGCAGTACTGGCACTGGGAACTGGTGTGTTGGGTGGCCTGAGGACACCTGGGTTGCTGTGCAGATTACTATCTGGGGTGCTGCTCTTTTTGCAAGCTTGGTGTATGCTTGGAAGAGTCCAGACCCAGTCCAAGACTCTTGAGTTGTCAAACAGCCCATTCTGTCTGCTGTTTTCTGCCCTGGGGAGGGCCTGGTGACTCTAGGAGTAGTGGCTTGTACTTAGAACTGCCCTGTTTGCAATGATAGGGCAACAGGAAAAGAGAAAAAATACTTTTTTCTTTGTAGCCGTCTTATCATAACTTCTTTCTTCTCTTCTATTATTATTATTACTCTTACTATTACCATTATTGTTTTGCATTGTGGGTTGTGCCAGTATGTGGGACTTTCCTATTTCTAATTTCTGGTCAGTTTTATTTATTTTTTATGTATTTAGTACAGATTCTACAGGGTGTCACTATGTAGATTGGACTCACAGCGATTCTCCTGTTTTCAGCCTCCCGAGCTCTGGGATTACAGGTGCACGCCACAGTGCCCGCTCTCAGTGGCCCTCTCAGCATGCTCCTGGAGAGAGGCAGGCACAGCACGCTAGGGATGGAACCATGGCTGCTGCGCTGTGCCTAACAGGTGCTTTAGTCTGCTGAGCTAGCTGACCTGTCCTGGTCAGCTCTAAATTTATCATTTCAACAGGGGTCATGGAAACTTTGAATAATTAAAGTCCACTGCTGATGATAGTACTCTTTTTAATAGAATCGCTGCTTTTTTCCTGTGCATTTAAATATTTGACTATAGACCAACAAGTATGAAAATAGACTGAAGTGAATTGGGTCTCAGCCTTCCTGTGTGGTCAGCTATGTCCCAAGTCCAACTTTGGCCTCCCACCTCAGCACATGACAAGTGCCGTGATGGAGCAGTGGCATGGGGCAGATGCCAGAGGTACCGGATTGTGTCGCTCCGGTGCAGGCCCTCGGTTCTGAGGACTCTGCACACACACCTGCTCCTGATGTTGGCCTCTAGTGCGTCCTCTTGACAGCTGGCTCTAGTATTGGTAAGGCCGTTATAACATAATTTATTCTTGTCATGTGTCAGTTTGTGGGGACTGTCACAAAAATACCACAGACTATGTGGTTTAAACAGTGGATACTTATCTGAAAGCAGATGTCCAAGATGAGGATTCCAGCACACTGGGTTTCTCCTGTTCCCTCCTTGTGGCTCACAGGTGATATATTCCCTTTGTGTGCATGTACTGTTTTCTTGTGAGTGGGTGCTCCGTATCACCCTTTGTCAACTCATGACCTTACGTAGTTTTCATTATCTACAAACACAGTTACATTGGGAGTTACAGCTTTGATAATATGAATTTAAGGGGACACAGTTGTCTGTGACAGTCATTTTTATAAAGAAGAATACAGATCCTCTTTGTATTGATTGTTGTATGGCTTATTTCTTAATACAGAGAGCTTCTCAAAGTCATAGTTATTTTTATCTTAAATATCTTTCATAGAAATTTAAATAGGAAAATTTTTTTAAATATTTACTTACTGACTATGGGGCTCATCATTTCTTGGTATTGATCCAAGTTTGCATCTGATATTTTCTCATCCTTCAGCATGAAGAACTTGAGCTAATACTTCTAGTTCATTTCCACTGACAACAGATTGCTTCTCTTGTGTGTTTAATTGTGATGTGTCCCTGTGTGTCTTAGTTTCCTCTTCTTTTAAATGCATCAAGTCAGGTTGGAGTAGAACCCATCCCTGTGGCTTCATTTTAACTGAATGATATCTTCAAATACAGTCATGTCCTGAGATGTTTGGTTTAAAGCTTCAACATATTAACATTAGGAAGTGTTGTAGCTCTTTATACTGCTAACATAAGATACTCAACTCCAGGCACTTTATAAAGAAAAGCAGCAAGTGTATTTCTCACAGTTCTGGAGGCTGAGGTGTCTAAGTTCAAGAAACTAGCAAACTTGCTATCTGCTGAGAGTTTATTTTTGCTTCCAAGATGTCTTTGTGCTGTGTGGAAACATTTAAAATAGATGAATTCTTTGTCCTCACATAGTAGAAGAGCTGAAAGGTAGAAGGACAGAAGTCATTAGGGTATCCCTCCAATACAAAGCTCTTGTGACTTAATCATCTCCCTGGAGACTCCCGCCTCCTAATTCAACCTCATTGGGGTTTAAGTGCCAGCATAGGACTGTATGCTTCAGAATGCAGGCAGCAGTTAGACCTTAAGTTATTTTATGTGAAGAGTGCTCTTGGGTTGGGCAGATCCAGGGCTGGCCCTGTGTCCTGAAGGCCCAGGTTATACTCTGCCCCTTTCTCCACAGCTCCTTCTCCTTTATTTGCAGACTTCCACCTGGGGCAGGAAATGGCTTCTTCAGCTACAGACACTGCCTGCCTGCCAACTTATCCAAGGCCTTGAATGCAATGATAAGTTGGTTCTCTTGAAGTATCTAAAGCAATCTATGGTAGTGTATCCTTGTAATCTCAGCACTAGGGAGGCTGATGTAGGAGAATTGCTGAGTTCGAGGCCAGCCTGAACTACATAGTGAGACTTGGTCTCAAAAGAACAGGATAAAATAAAAGCTTTAATCCTGGAGTAGCTCTGTCTTTTCATTGGAGGTTAAATCTTTCTTGAAGTCTCCCTGCTGGTTAGAACAGAGTCACGGCTTCCAGAGAAACAGCAGATGGGGAGTGGGCTTTGAAGGGACCGACTGTACTTGGGGGAAGAAGCTGGGGATGAGCATGCTCCTGCCGGGACGGACGGAGTCCACGTTAGCCTCACACCCCAAGCTGGCTTTTCTGTGGAAAGGCCCCCACAGTCAGATTTTATTAGAGCTAAAATTAATCACCAATTCTGGCAATGGGAAGGGAAAAAATCCCAGTACTTTTGCAGGTGTTAAAAATGGCATTCACTTCATTACTGCTTGTAGTGACTATTATGTTCAAGATTGTGGGTTTATAAAAATAACTCAATTTTGGATGTTGTGTCCTGTATTAAAACAGAGATGACGTCTATAAAATAGAGTTTTCTTCTGAAAATGTTTAACACCCCCAAAATCATGACAAACATTTGTCAAGTACGGTGGGCCAGGAATTGTGCTGTTTTATATGCTTTATTTAATTTCATCTTCACTATCCATGTTTGAGAAGGACACTTTTTTATAGTTTTATAAAATGAAATTTTATGTTATTCTATTGTTACATAGGGCATGATATTTTCACATAGCTTTTTAGAGGAGAAAGACATTGCCATTGATCTTCTTTTCAGGTAAGAAATTGGAGTTCAGGATTAAACTTACTGCAAATGCCTGTCCCCTCTGGGCTTCCGCGCCGAGGCAGCTGAGCTGGTCCTGCATTTACCTACCCTCAGTAACTTGCTCTGAACTCCCTCATTCTCTACAAACTCTGGTTCTACTGTCTAGTTTGTCTCCTGTGTCATTTTCACAATTAATTGTTTCTGATGGCAGAAGGATGAGCTATGGGGCTGCACAGAGCTGGCCACCTTGACTATTCGTGGAATGTGAGTGTGTAACCTCTGGTCTGTGAGCACCCAAGACCCAACAGCTTTTTGCAGATCTGATAGGTATCGAGAGGTCATTTTGACCTGAGGTAACCCTTGAAATATTTTGCAGCACATAATTTTTTTTACAAATGCCTGAAATTTCTAATCAAGACAGTAGATAAAACATAAAAAAATTCACTGAAACAAAATTCAGAGTTCCTAGCTTATTTACTATAGGAGCCCAGTGCTCCTGGACCAGTGGAGCCTTCCCACCTACCTCGTGGCCCTTTCCACTTCTTGCCTGTTGTACTGCCACCCCTAGTTTTTGTTAGTGCTAAACAAAAAGTAAAAAAGAAAAATCCTTTTGTTGTAAAATAAAAGAAAATTTCCAGAATTTACACAAAATGCGCAGCTTACAGAATAATTATAAGGCAAATGACTGCATCACTCGCCTGCAGGTTGTGAATCAGATCTTTGCCAAAGTCCTCAAACCCCTTAACTTGACCCACACGTCCCTCTGCCCTTCTGAAAAGCACTAAATGCAACGTTGATTTTTGCAGTAATTACCTTCTCACATCTGTTTATGGCTTTATCTTCCAAGTGTGCAACCTAACCCACGGCAGTTTAGTTTGGTTCATTAAAAAAAAAAAAAAAAAAAAAATCAAAAACCCCATGGCTTTACATCTTGTACGCCATGATTTCTGTACCATCTTTTTTTCCTATTAAACAATTATTTGTACAAGGGCTGGGATGTTGAACCTATAGTTTCATTCAGTCTTGATAACAAAATGCATATTCACAGTACTGTTCCTTCCATTCCAGTGCCTGTCTTTCTTGCCTCTGGGTCTAGAGGTTTGCATGAACCTGGATTTGATCCCCTTGGCAAGCAGACAGGGGTAGTATATTTATATTCTTCACTGGAAGTCTGGTTTTTTCACTCTTTTTTGGATGTAAGCAGCTTTGATCCTTTTTTTTTTTTAATTCCTTTATTTATTACAGTGTCTCGCTACACATCACGGATTCTTTTTTTGCGGGGGTGGGGGGGTGAGCTCAGCCGGCCCTGCAGGGAGGGCCTGGCATGGCATGTGGTGCTGGGGCTCAAACCGCGGTCCCTGAGAGGCGCTCTAGACCGCTGAACTATCTTGCCAGCCCAGCTTTGATCCTTAATGTCTAGATCCATCAATTCATTGGGGGTTGCAGAATGGTCATATTTTAATTCTGTCATTTTGATTTTATTGATTAGCTGGAATAACTTCATAAGAATAGACTCTTCTTTAATCTATCTGGTGGTAGAATTCATGTATCTTATGGTTTCTTTTAATTTTTTTTTTTTAATGTATTTAGTGCAGGGTCTACAGGGTCTTACTACACAGATCAGACTTGTAGTGATCCTCCTGTTTTCAGCCTCTCAAGCCCTGGGATTACAAGTGTGCGGCACCACACCCAGCTAGGGGCAGGGACAGAATGGCACACTGGGGATCTAACTCCTCTTGTGGTTTTCAACACATGGGCAGATCATGTTGCTTTTGTATACTAAAGAACCTTCCCTTTGATACCCATTTAGTCAGATTTCTGCCAGTAGCTATGAATGTCTGTTTATCAGTCCTCTCACACCTGTGTTGCTGTACATTTCAGTTAAAACTAACAGATCTGTCCAGAAGGGCTTATGGAAATGATGTCCCTTCATTTCTTGATGATCCTTTCTGACTTTTATAGTTAAGGTCAGTTTTGGTTTATACACAGCTCGTGGCTCTCTGGACAGGGTGACACATGCCTGTAATTCTTGTACTTCAGAGGGCCTAAGGCAGGAAGATCACAAATTCAAGCTCAGCCTCAGCAAACTTGGTGAGACCTTGTCTCAAAATTTAAAAATTTGTAAAAACAAAAAACAAAACAAAACAAAAAATTAAAAATTTGTGAAGGGCTGGTGATGTAGTTCAGCAGAGACCCCAGTTAATCCCAGGACCACAGGGAAAAAATTCTCGGTTCACATTATTTTTCTCTGAAAACTTTAAATAATGTCACTTCACTTTCTTTTGACATAAAGTATTATCAAGAAGTCTGATAATGATCTCAAATCCTCTCTCTCGACGTAATCTGCTTTTTCTCCATACTTTTGAGAACACCATCTTCTTATTTCCTTCAATCTACTATGTGCTTAGCATTCCGGTACTGTACTGGGGTGAGGAAACCTTATGGTGCTGAATCAAGTTTATGATATGGTCGTTCCTGGAGCCAAATAATCCCTTCCTCCTGCTAGCCTGGAATGAGCCACATACTCTTAATGAGCTTTGCTTTTTTCTAGTTGTATAACTTCAGCCAAATCTTGTCAAGTGTAAATAACCCTAAATGTGTGCTTGTTTATGAAATGATGTGGAAGGATGTGGGCTTTTTGTCTTTCCTTGTTAGCTTGTAGAGAATTGCCCAGTCTCTTTTAACTCTTCCCTTTCCAGGCGAGGCTATCACTGGGCTACTGCACCTGCTCCTGTTCCAGGGTCATCCTGTGGTTGCACAGCTTGAGGCTGTCAGGTTGTTCACATATTGCATTTGTAGAACTAGAACACAGAACCAGAGCATGTGACTCCAAAGTGAAGCCTCTCTCTCTGTCCTTACTTTCATCTCCCATTTCATGAATCTCATAGCTCAGACTCTGCCTTCTTTATGAGCTAGCTCTCTTTGCTGACTACTGTGGAATCTGGGTGCTAGGACTGCTCCCTTCCCAGAGAGATCATTTCTTGCTGCTGCTTTGTCTTGACTGACACTTTCCTTATCATTTGGCATTAGAACTTGATTCAGTAGGCATTACAAAATGGGAACCCTCAGTCTAAATATGATAATTTTTGTTCCATGTACTATTAGTTTTAAAAAGTTAAATGTTGGTGTAAGTAAGATGTGTGTGCCAGTGTGGTCAAAGGTTCTGCTGATGCCTGTTGTGTTGTCCTGCTTGCTTGCACATTTCATTTATCTGTCTCAATTCTTTAGATAATTGAGTTGGTGGTCTCTGGAAATTGATACCTTGTGCTTCTCAAAGCATTGGCCAGGGAGGTATAGTGCACTCCCTATAATCCCAGGAAGCTAAGGCAGGAGGGTCACACATTCTAAGCAAGTTTGGGCAGCTTACTGAGACCTTGTCTCAAAGTAATAATAATAAACTGCATGCATGCCTTGCACTTATTCAACAAGCATCTGTCCTTTCCCTGCCAGTCCCTGGTAGGCTTGACCGATGGGGCTTCTGACCTTTTTCTTTCTTCCTCTTAGGTATAGTAGTCACATGTTCTAATGGAAAATGAAAGACAATCTTATGATAGATACATTGCTTTGAAACACATTCATTATACCAAGGCAAGGATGAGAATAATAAGTGATGGAATAGTGGCTCTCGCTTGGTGGATGTGAATGTTGAAGTGGCCTCTTATTTAAGGAATAAAGAAAAGCAATCCCATAAACTCAATCACCCAAGGGAGATCTTGCTTGTAGTAGGTAGCCAGTGGGATAGAAAACCCACCTGTGACTTGAGAGCTCCCTCTCATCCCCATTTTTTCTGGTCCTTTTTGGAGCCCTAAGTGGTGCTCCTTAGGCTGGGACTAGCAAAGACATTTTATGAGAATGAACCACTCTTGCAAGTTTTTCCCCAGATCAATGTCAAGTGTCCCTTGGAACAGTCCTAGGAGTGACTTATTGATAGACTATGGACTGGCATAAAAATCTAATCCCTTTTAATGTGCTCTAATTTAGTGGAAACCATAGTGAAGACTTTTTTCTCCTCTTCTCAGCTGCTTGAGTTTGCCTGTGTGTGAGCCCAATGTAGCTCTAAAGGCTCAGTACTTATCCAGTACCTTGCTGTGTGCTAAGCACTGTCGTAACATCTCTGTGTATGCTGCCATACCCATCAGTAGCAGTCTGAAATAGGTTCTGTTAGGAACCTATCATTATCCTCACTTTACAGAAGCTGGACTTTTGACTTCATTGAGCTATGGGCAGGTGCTTGTTATTGGTTAGTAACACAGCTGGGCTTCAGGGCCACAGGGTGGACCCAGCTGCTCCTTGAGGTTTGGATCCTGGACAGACCTTCTGTGGAACTTCACAGCCTCCCTGATTTAGATCCTGCATCATGAATAGGCAAGAAAGGGTGGGAGAAAGTCCCACACCCAAGTTGCTCCAGCTTTTTAAGCCATGTGTCTTGCTGTTAGCAAGTCAGCAGTGCTACCAGCGCTTCTTTGTTAATATCTCAACAAAGGCTCTGGGGCTGGGGGGGACTAATGTGTCAGTATCAGGTCTTGGTAGCCATTCTAATCTGGTGTAGAAAGAAGTTAAAAACTTTTAGATATAAGGTTGTAAATGTCTTACAATCTATGCTACCTCAGCATGTATTTTTAAATTTAAATGGGTACTGTATAATGGAAAACCCTGAGCTGGGCAGAGATAGTGTAACTGGCCAAGATGTTCAACCTGTTTGGGCTAGAACTGCCATATTTAAGACAGGTTTGGAGAAGGTCATCTTAATCCTTCACAGCTTTGAAATATCTGTGTTCTGCTAATTATCATCTGTATTTTCCTTTGTCATTTTAAGCATAGAAATCAGGGAGGCTGAAGCCAGTAAAGAAAAGGAGGCAAGTGCCCTGGTCCGCAGGGCAGGAAGGCTACCCTGTCCGAATGCTGCAGGTGGGAGGGAGAACTCCAACCTGAGCCTTCTGAGGAGCTCAGGGTGAGTCAATTTATTTTTAGACTATTTGCATTTCCCTTCACCCTTCATTGCTAAGTGACAGTTAACTGTATGTGGATATGATGAAATCTTGCTAAATGATGTCTTATACCAGAGGGACCATCTGTGACAATAAGAAGCTGATACAAGTGGCCCCAAATGCGTTCTGGTGTGGAATTTTAGTGTTGAATGAATGAAGAGTAGCTCAGTGGTATAGTGCTTGACTTCCATACACGAGACCCTGGTTCAGTCTCCAGCAATGAAAAAAAAAATAAAAACAAAAGATTATTATGACTTACATGTTTACCAGTTGCTTACACATGTGTGCACACACACATAGTGCATGCACGTGTGCACACACACACACACACACACACACACACTAGACAGGACAGCATGCACACTGTGCAACTTTAGAACAGGGTTTCTCTCTGAGCTGGTATGGAAAGATCTCCAAGAAAGATTAAATTCAAAAGCCAAATAATGATCTCATTATCTTAAAAAAGGCATGTGATGTTTATGAGTACATAAGCATTTAGAGGAATGAGTAATATATTATTTAATAGTGGAGCTACAGAATGGAAGAGGGAGAAGTTTATATATTAATTTTATACTATCTGTAGTGTTTAAATTTTCATAATAAATGTATATTTGCCACAGGAAAGAATTTTAGATTGCACTGAGGGTTTGAGGCATTCTAATAATGCCTTGGAAAAATCTGTATAAAAATAATGCCCAAGAAAAGCAAGACATATATAAACACTTTCAACATTAAATGACTCCGTCTTCCAGGCCTTTGCTACCCTCTTTTTCAAAACTTGCATTTTCTAGCACTTGCATTCCTCTAACTTAGATTAGTCAGTGGCTACCATGTCTGTTTTTAAAAAGTCTGGAGAACTTTGTACACTATAGACAAAGCATAGGCCTGGCATGTGAGTTGGTTTCCTCCTTGTATTGAGCAGGCTTTCGGCAGCTTGGCTGTGCATTGGCACAGTACTGGTGTGTGTGCACAGAGTTGCGCTGTACTGTTGAGGACTATATTTGGGTCCCCAAGGCTCAGTTTTCTCCCTTGTAAGCCAACTGTTGAGCATCAAATAGAACAGTGAATTTGAGGCTCCTTGTGGGGCAGGAAGGACAGTACCTGCTCATTTGCTCACCCTTCTCTCCTGAGTGAGAGAGGTCCAATCCAAGCCTCTTCTCTCTCTTTCTGTTTCTTCTGATGCTGTCCCTAAGCCTGTGCTGTCCCGTGGGACGTAATCTGCTTTTCTCTGCCCCTGCCCCAGGTGATGTTCATCTTGCCTCTCTGTGCTGGACAGCATCAGCCTGTCCATCCTCAGGCAGTTCATATGCTGCCGCCTCCTGAAACTTTGCTCAGAGCAGCAGGAGTTGCTTCCTTTCCAAATGTTTAATAATTCCCTCCAGCCCCCTGTCTTCACACCTGTAGTATTCTACCTTAGTTTGCAGCTGTCCATAGCTTCCTCAGATAGTTCCCTACAGGTGGTAACTCCAGCACTGTTAATGTGATGCTTTAGAGTAGCTCCCAGAATTTTTCACCTCATAACCAAAGGCTGTTTCCTTTGACACATATTTCTCACTGCCAACCTACTCCTCATAGCTGCTGTTCTACTTTCTGCTTCTGTGATGTAAATAAGCTTTATTTATCTTTAGAACTTGATACCCATGTTCTCAACTAGTATATATTAGTGAGTGACCTTATTTCTATAACTTGCCTAAAATTATTACTTTCATTTAAGGAATTATTTTAGTTTGACAATGAAAGTGAGACCTTTGTGCCTGCTTAGGCAGACATAGGCACAAGGGTTCCATCCCTGGTGTGCTGTGCTGGCCTGGCCCTTGGGACGCACTGAGACAGCAATTGAAACTGGGTGTGGTGTTGCGCATCTGTAATCCCAGCACTTGGGAGGCTGAAAACAGGAGGATCACTATGAGTCTGATCTGTGTAGTGAGACCCTATAGACCCTTTATTAAAATACAAAAAAAAGTGAGATCTTTCCCTAAAATCTACTCTTATTAGCAAGTTACACCATTTCTCTCTTCTTACAGGGGTTAAATTTGAACATGGAGAATTGCTAACCCTGAAGAAATTTTAGGAAATGTAGATTCTAGAATGATTTGTCTAGGATGATTCAATGTCACCGCCCAGTTTTTGTAAGATGAGATCTCATTCTGACCACTTAAAAAAGTAAACATATGACACATACCAATATGACAACTCCCAACAAAAGTAAACTTAGGAAGAGTAGAACATAGTAAGGTTATAGGTGTGTGTAAATACATCTTTATCCTATTTTTATACATGTTCTCTTTTCCCTTGATATTGTTTTTTTTTTTTTTTTTTTCTTTTGTCTTTTTGAGACAGGGTCTCACTATGCAGTTCAGGCTGGCCTTAAGCTCACTTTGTAGCTCAGGCTGGTCTCGAACTCACAACAATCCTCCAGCCTCAGCCTCCCGAGTGCTGAGGCATGCGCCACCACGCCTGGCTTGACATTGATTCTTGAATGTGTTTTATAGACATTTCACTTTATTTCTTTTCTTAAAAAATATTTATTTGGTACAAGGTCTTGCTACACATCTCAGACTCATAGTGTTCCTCCTGTCCCAGCCTCCCCAGTGCTGGAATTACAAGTGTGCGCTACCATGCCTTGTTTTCGTGGCCAGCACAGCATGCCTGGGATTCTGGAGCCTGCATGTGGTACCAGAGATTGAACCTGAGTCCTTGTGCTTACCAGGCAGACTTAGACTGCTGAGCTAACTCCCCAGCCCTTGACTTTATTTCTAAGTAAAATTGGATGTTGCCCTTCTTGAGAAAGAGATGAAAATAAAACACATGTAACCTGAAAGAATGTCCGTACTTTTTATTTTACTTGTTTTTCACATCTTGTATTTTTAAAACCATGATGTACTGGAGCACAAACACTAACAGTATTGTTGAATCTGGATTTTGCAGAACAATTAATGAGACTAAGATCCTGAGGGCTTTAAAAATTTTTTTTAGTTAAACACACAGCTTTAGAGTTTAGACCAAGTTTGCTCAAGCAGTAGATCTTTTATGTGAAAAGGAGTGTCAAGAACAGCTGGACTGCAGCCTTCCCTTATCAGCAGGCTTATATAAGTGGCCCTTAGTTGTTTGCTAATAAAGCTCAGGTGTCTAGCACTAATAGGATGGAATGGTCTATACAGCACAATCTCCATTCCCCCTTTCCAGAAGAAAGTACTCTGGAGCCCGTGGGCAATGAGGTGTGTTTAACATATGGAAAGAATTAGGCTAAATACCAGCTCTTTTTGAGGTCTGTGGATATAGGATCCAAAGAGAAAGAAGAGGGAATTTACAATGAAACTGCACAGAATTTTAATAAGCACTAAACACTCATTCTTGGAGCTAATCTTACTTTGCCCCTAGGCTAAGTTGACTAGATTTGTGCTGCAGTTTTTCACTTAAAGCTATATGCTCCTTTTTACTGTGGGAGCCATGTGTCTTCTAACATGATTTTGTAGCTTTCCTTTCTATAACTTAATTATTTTGTTATTTCTTTCATCTTTCAGCCATTAATATAAATGTCAGTACAAAGTAGATTATTCTTCTGGTCCAGCTTACTTGTCAGCAATGAGTACATTGTGTCATGATCTTTACTTTACTACATGTATGATCTGTAATTTCATGGTTTCACATTTCTCGGTGTTTCCCAGTGGTGGTGCCTGTGACTTGTTGCTTCCTATCGTTTTGTTAATGAAAGAGTACAAAAGTAAGATTCTGTTTTTTTAATGATTGAACAAAAGGCTCACTCATTCAGTTTTAGAGCAGCTTTGTTGGGTCCCTCAAAGACCCATGTGGACTCTATAATGACTCTCAATTTAAGAAAGTACTTGCACTGAACTGGAACTGTCTTAAACTAGTAGGGGATTCAGAAGAAATCTGAAGTAGAAATCTGTGAAATGCCTTTAGTTCATTGGACAGGGACCACAGTATTCTGCCAGGGTCAGAGTCAGCTGACACTGGATTCTGTATGATAGATGTTTATTGTTGTCAGTTTTGTTCACAGTTTGTGTCATTAACTCTTGGCTGCTTCAATTCTCATTTACCACTGGTGACACTTTAAAGCTATCCTTGCCTTTGAACAAGTTAGGAATGCCAGAGTGGGAAGACAAATCCTAGAGATAAGTTGAAGTCTCTCTGTAGTCCTAGAAGTATTCCTCAAAAGGCAAGGCTGAGATCAGAATTTAGATTACCAATTGATATTACTTCCATACTATCTTGGAAATTACAAAAACATTTGAGGATTATCCAAATCCAATATGAAGTCAGTGCAGGGCACTATTTTACCAACTATTTCATTTATTTTTTAAATTAGTTTCTTTCAACAAACTAATGATTACCAAATGTCTTATAAAGAAAGTAGAGAACTGAAAAACTCTTGCCCTTGGGGTATCATTAATCTAGTTCTAAAAGACCTTTAGATGGAAAAATATATATTTATTTTTTTTTGTGGAATCGGCTATTAAACTCAGGCCCTTGTACTTGCCAGGGAAGCGCTTATTCAACTGAGCCATCTCCCCAGCCCTAGATGGAAATATTTAGAATCCTATGTAAAATATGTAAGGAAATATATTTATTAACTATTGCTATGTAATAAACAGCTAACAAAAACTCACCTAAAACTAATAATAACTATTTTGCTTAGCTTCTGTGATCAAGAATTTGTGAACAGCAAAAAAAAAAAAAAAAGAATTTGGAAGCAGCTCAACTACATGGTTCAGATGTAAGGTCTTTCATGAGGCTGAAACTTGACAGTTGCTCAGACCTATAGACTTCTGAAGATTTTTTTGGAGCTGCAAGACATGATTCCACATTAGTTCACTGACACTGGCACTGGGTTTAGGCAGAAAGCCTGTATATGTGTGGAGACTGCTCCATAAGATTGCTAGAGTAAACCATGATATGTGGCCATCCTCAGAGTGAGTGACACAAAAGAGCACAAAATAGAAGACTCAAATGGCTTTCAAGATCAAACATTGGAAGTCACACAGTATCTCTTCTTCAATACCCTATTGTTTAAAGAGGTCATGAGGGATGGGATTCCTCAGTGAGTAAATGCTAGAAGGTGAGAATCACTAGGGACATCTTGGAGACTGGCTATCTCAAGGGCAAAGATCTGGCTAATTAGTATTGGAGGGAAAAAAAGCAGTGTTGGATGCTGTCAAGGGAGGAAGTAGAGTTCATGTATTTCAGTAGCTGAGGTGGAGGAGCTGGTGCTGGCTAGGAAAGGGCAGCAGGAACAAAGGAAGGTGAACAGTGATGGGCGTCATTTTGTTCAGGGGCCATTAATGGGAGGACTTGGCTTGAATAAAATCTAGCCAGTTAGATTGGAGCCAGCGCCTACAATGTCTTATATTCTCACTAGAGAGTCTGATCTTTATCTGGCCATTTGTCAGTAACAAGCCAGCAAAGGTTTTAACCTGCCAGTGACATAATCATTGCATATATTAACTTTAGTTTCTGTGTGGACCTTAGGTTCTTGGTGTCCTTCCTTCCCTTTTGTTCTCAGTTTATCTAGGTAGTCCGCATCCTAATTTCTATAACACTTGAGATCCTGTCCCTTGACCACATACTACTTTGTACTGTTTAACTTCTCCTGTATTTGTCTTGCTATCAGAAGTAGATTGCAAAGGCCAGAGGGCCATGTTATTATCTACATCTATCTCCTGTGCTGTGCTCAGTGCCCAGCATGTCCAGTAAACACTTGCTAGCTAGATGGAGAACAACAGCCAACCGCGCTGTATGTGTGCACCCACTGTTTTCTAAACTGTGGTGCATAATTCATAGTTTTTGAAAAGGAGAGCAACAATAGTAGATTTGATTTATGTAATTGTAAAAAAGTGTCTAGAATCAGTTCTATGTCCTTGCTATTTGACAAAATACTTATAGAAAACTTGGAATATTAATTTTTATTTGTAAAAAGCCCATGGATTTTTTAAGCTTCAAAGAGACTCTATTTTGTCTGGTAGGCTCCTGGCGTGGTAACTAGCCACAGTGGGAATAAGGCCAGTTTTTCCTGTGCATAGTGAAGGGCAGCCTTTTTCATGTACATGCAGGACATTTATGGAATAAAGCCCATGGTTAGGATTTGAGGCAAGACGGTGTCCCCCTCCCTGTTCTTACTTGGAATAAAATTATAATTTGTCATGTATTTTTATTAATGACATAGTAATTATTTCACCTAAGAGATAGTTTCAAAACAGTTGGACATTTCTGGTTTCAAGTTACCAGAGAAATCTTGCTGTCTTCCTTTGAAAATCTTCCTCAATCTAAAACAAAGTCTGGGAATGTAGAAAATAACCTCATAAATTTTGGGACAATCTGTAACCCCGAACTACACAGACAGCAGATGAAGGATGACAAGTGGGTCTGCAGACGAAAGGGCAGGTCTGGAATAAAGTGCCTTGGGGTGTAATGGAGAATGGGACAAGGGATTTGCTCGCAGAATTGGCAGGCTCACACTGAGGTCCCAGGTTCGTGGAGGCAGAGGGTTTCACCATAGGAGCAAGGAACAAAAGTCTGCCACAAGCAAAGTGGCTTCCCAGGCTGGCTCAGGACTGAGGCAGCCCCAGCAGCTCTGGCCTTAGGAGAGCAGCTTGTCCAGAACTGAGGGAAAAGAATTCCAAGCAGAATGTCTCTCAAGGGAAAAGGAAAACAGATTTAAAAAGAAAAAGAATGACCAGAAACCCTGGGGTTTCGGTCTGTCTATCATCAATGAACCACAAATATTGCAAAAATCAATTAATGCATTTTTGTTTTTATTAGATGAGAGGTTGGATTGTTTCAGATCTGATCAAATTTTGGTATTCTGTGATTTTTTCCTGTTAAAGGCAATGAAAACCTCAGTAGATCTGCTTCTAAGGAGATGCACTATCCATAAGAGCTCAAACTGGAAACAGCTGTGTATGTGCCAGTTAGTGAACAGTTTACAAATCATGCCATATTTATACAAGAGAATGCTATTAAGACACAAAAGAACAAAATGCTTTATTATAAAAACAATATGCTAAGTGAAAAATAAGATGGAAAGCACTGCATATTTTATGACAGAAGAAGACAGTATATAAAGGCAAAAGTCAGTTATTGGTTGTCTAAGGCTAAAGTGAAATGAGGAAATGGGAATTTTCGGGATAAAAAATGTTGAAATTTTTTTTCTGAAAATGTCTTTTTTCTCTGATGTATTTCAATTAGCCTGGTACCCTTTAGGTAATCTGCTGTCACAAATATCAGAATTTCCTTGCTTTTATTTTATTTTTAAAGGTAAAAATGCCATACATTGTATACAATGTGATATTTATATATAAATAAATGTATATATTACCATATATATGAATGGCTAAATCAGGATGTATATGAACATATGAGTTATTATACATATTACTTGTACATATAAATATATAATTATATGAATTACTTTATATCCTTATATTTTTGCATATATGGTCGGAACACTTAACATCTACTCTTACTGAGTTTCAAACACACAATATATTGCTATTATTGTCACCATGATATATAAGCAGCGATCAGCAAATATAGTGAATGTTTATACTTTGAAAACTTTATTTCAGTAAAACACACTGTCTGAAGTTATGGGATAAATTTAGTCAGAGAAGGGGAATATTGTGAGGGAGAATAAAGGTGCTCAGAACAAAGAGGGTATTTTGAGGGTGATTAATGGCCATGTCTTTTATTATGACAATGTAAAGCATTTAAACATTTACTGTATTTTTTTTTTTTTTTCAGAACTGGGGATTGAACTCAGGCCTTTGTGCTTGCCAGGGAAGTGCTTATTCCACTGAGCCATCTCCCTGCCTCCCCTTTTTTGCATTTTACTGTATTTTTTGATGTGCTGTTTATAGCAATTCTTGTCAAATAAAAACATTATGGAGTGCTCTCATCCACCTTATTTACCATACGTAGCACTGTGTGGCTTCTTTCTCTTCCCCAAAGTAAAAATGACCATGAAATATGAATGTTTTTAATCTATTCAAAAGGCCTTCAGTGCTGTTGTGGGGGTGGCAAGAACAGTGCGATAGGTGTGTCGGAAGCAAGAAGGAGTGTTTGAGGGGGGGTTAACATCAATACGGCATTTATAATAATACATTTTAAAAAATATAAGTATTCCCCTTATATTTTGATTATACCTTGTATGGTAGGTGATTTGAATTTATTCCTCCTGTCTAAGTGCAATGCATCCTTTGGCCAATGTTTCCCCATACCCTCTATTGACTACATGGCTCTATTTCTTTTTCTTTTTAAATGTATTTGATACAAGGTCTCACTATGCAGCTGGAATTCATAGTGATCTTCCTGTTTTCAGCCTCCCCTGCCACCCTCAAAATACCCTTTGTTCTGGAATAAGCCTGCTGGAAAAAGATAAATATGCCCCAGGGCAGGGCTGGTGCAGCATGTGGTGCTAGGGATCAAACTCTGGTCCCTGAGTTTACCTAAGCAGGCGATTGGTCCACTGAGCTATCTTGCCAGCCCAATGGCTCTTTCTGAGTTTGACTTTTTTTTTTTAATACTTCATATATGAGTAAGATAATTCAATATTTATCTTTTTGTACCTGGCTTATTTCTCTTAACATAATATCTTCTATGTTCATTCATGTTATTGCAAATAATAAGGTTTCTTCTTTTTAAAAATAATAGTTTATTGTGCATGTATGCACACATTTCCTTTTATCCAATTGGGATGATGAAATGTTTAGTTGTAGTGATGGTTGTGCAGTTCTGCAAATTGATCAGAAACCATTGAATTATCCACTTACAATGGTAAAATAAGTCTCTATAAATGTGTGGATAAAGAAAGGTGTCAAACGAGGGCCAAAGAATGGACAGGCATAAATGAAGCAAGACTGGCACACTGCTGATTATTGTTGAAGGTGGGTGATGGCTAATGGTAATTCATTATACTCTTCTTTCTACTTTTAAGTGTGCTTGAAAATTTGGGTGACAAAAACATTTTTTAATGGCAGTTATGTCTGTTATCCTGCAGATGTCAGATAACATGTGGAACTCATGTCTATATTTGACAGCGGTAGATGTCCTTGCACCCTGGTACATGTTTCACTCTCATTGAAATCACATCCGTAGTATATTAAACACTTTTAATGTGAACAAGAACTTGAGAAAATCATGATGATTCTCAGAGGGAGGTCAGTGTAGAATTTTAACACATGCCACAGCAAACGCTGACCGGGTCCAGCCCCCTTCTCCAGCTTCCCTTCAACTTTTCTATCCTGTAGCAATTACTCTGTGATATTTGGTTCAACCTTTTAAAAATCTCCACCTGTAGAAAAGAACACATAGTACTTATCTTTCTGTATCTGACTTATTCCACTGAACATGATGTCCTCTAGTTCCATCCACTTTTACTGCCAAAGACAAGCTTCACCTTTCCTTGTGCTGAATAATATTTCTTTTTGTGTATATGTACCACATTTTCTTTATCCATTCATTGACTAATAGGTAGATTTCATACTTAGCTATTATGAGTAGTGGTGAAAGGAAGCTTGGGTGTATAGGTATCTCTTTGGTTTGCTGATTTTATTCCCTTTGGCTATATACTTAGTACTGGGATAGACAGATTGCTTGGTGGCTCTATTTTTAGGTTTTTGAGAAACCTCTCCATAGTGGGTCTATTACTTTACATTCCAGTCACAAATATATAAGAGCTCCTTTTTATCAAAACCCTCATAAACATTTGTTACCTTTTTCCTTCTACAGTAATCATTCTAACAAGCACCATGCTGCTGAGTTATACTCCTGGCCCTCATTTTATCATTACTTGAAGAGTCTATTCTTTCTCCATTGTATATTTTTGGTGCCTTTGTTGAGAATCAGTTTGCTATAGATAGATGCACAGGTTTATTTCTGAGATCTCTGCTCCATTAGTCTGGGTTTCTATTATTATACCAACCCATGCAGTTTTAGTTTTTGCTGTGGTGGTGAAATATGCAATGAAATCAAGTATTGCAGTGACTTCAACTTTGTTCAAGACAGGTTTGGCTATTTAGTATCTTTGTGCTTCTGTATGAATTTTAGGATTGTATTTTTTCATTCTGTAAAATGTATCATTCATATTCTATAGGGATTACAGTCTGTAAATGATTAAGTAACAGTAAATATCTTAATAATTTTAATATTTTGAATCCATGTACATTGGAAGTCTTTTCCACTTTTGCATGTCTTCAGTTTTTTTCATTACTGGAGTTTTCACTATAGAAGTTTTCCATTTCTTTGATTAAATTTGCCCCATGGTATATTATTCTTGTTGGTAGGCTATCTCCTAACTAATCTTCCATCTTCCCATCCATTCTTCCACTTTCTACCTACTTGCTTTAGTTTCATATGTAAAAGCCAGCAATGACCATGCCTGCCTACAGGTTAAAGTCTGAACTTTAAGGTTTTTTAGTGTTTAGAGGTCCTTAAGTCTTGCTTCATGCTGTTTTTCTTTCCTTCTTATACTGCTCTCTTTTGGGTACTCTGGGCTCAGAGCATCTGGAATATTCTATAGGTCTTACGCTGCATGGAAGCATGGAATGGCTTCTTGCTAACTGTTCCCTTGTCTCTATTTCAGGGACGACTTGTCTCTAGGCCAGGGAAGACTTAATCTCCTATAGGAAACCTTCCTTATCCTTTCCCAGCAGCACCAGCTGATTCTTTGTCTGGATTTTTATGACACACTCTGTACCCCTCCAAAATTTCGCCTGCCAGGGAAGCACTTATTTTACTGAGCCATCTCCCCGGCCTATTTTGTAGGTTTTCTAATGTGTTCTAGTTCCTTACAGCTGGAAGCTTTATGTCCTACCTTTATATTCAACACTCAGTTCAATGTCCATCGTGTGGCATGCCTTCAGGGAATGTTGGCTGAGCATTTTTTATGGAATACTGACTTCTAGACTAAAAAGTTCTAAAGATATGAAAACACACTTGCGTGTCATTCTTATGTAAAAAATGGAACTGACACCAAACTATTTTTTTCCGACAGGTTACATTTAAGTTTTATTTGCTCTTTCATTTTCACCAATCTCTTATAAACAACTAGCAGTACAAATGTGTGTAGTATTATACAATACAAAATTATAAGTCAGTTGTTTTTCCACACAAATTCTGGCTGTAAAAGTATCAGTGCTTTATGATAAAAGTCTTAAGAGGGAGCTCAACACAACAAAAAAATTCTAATTTATTAGGTAAGGACATTACTAGTTATCTGTATATACACATTCTGTGTATTTTCTCATGGTCTACAAACTGACTCAAGTGATCTTAGTTATCCCACCACTTAAAGAGAAAAGTTTCAGCAATAATCTTAAACCATGATGTTATCTTAACTTCACTTCTGGCTGCTTTTCTCATAAGTTCTTTTAGTTCTTCCTTTGATTCATAATGATAGCTTTTAATCTCATTTGGATCTGGATTCAAAGTTACATTCTTCCTCACAAACAGAATATAATCATTTTCATTTTCACCCTAGATACTGTCAGACTGTGCCTTGTAGTGAAAACGTGTTATATAATAAATTTATTCTGGTGAAACATCTTCTAAGGGAATTCCTAATTCAGCTTTTAAACACCTCTGTGTTGCTTGTCTCACACCAATGGCCTCATTTTCTTCAAGCCCACTTGGATTATTTAAGGGATGACTACAACAAGTGTTGGGAAAACAATCTGGAAAGGAAATTTTAGCATCTGATCTCTGCTGTAACAGAAGCTTATTCTCAGTGTTAAACAAAAAGACACTAAAAGCTCGATGCAATAATCTTTTCTCAATGTTTCATTGGGGTGACAATTCTTCTTAGTGTCAGCTCCAACTTTATTGTCATTTTCATCAATAAGGATACGTATCTCTGCCAGGAGTTCCTCCTGTTGATTATCGAGATGGTTGATATTTATTTCAGGTATCATTTCTAATCTTCTGATGTGTCCCAGAACACTTAGGCAGGAGACTGACACTAAACTATTAAGGCATGTACTAATAATGTACATGAATCGTGTCCATTGTCAAAGTGTCATATAACTTTTATCCTGTTGCAGAAGGTGTGACAATCTAAGAGTTAGATGGAGGTTTTCTAGTTTCTTCATGGAAAAAGGTACCACTTAGATTCTATATCTAAGGTCCCATCAAGCGCTGAAATATTTTTAGTGTTAATCCCCATCTTTTTGCAAATGCAAGAAAGAAATGCTTATTTGACTATTCACCAGTTAATTCATATCATTAAATTTAGTTTAGTTGACTTTTCTGTGGTTAGACTAGCCAGAGCATTGAATTTGATCTTCAAGCTTCCTGCTATATGCAGGTCCTTTGGCTCCAAGATGCAGGCTTCCTGTAGTTGCTCCCTGACATGTTAAGAGCTGTGAGATACCACTGCCCCAGAAAGCTTATGTTCCCATGGAGATAATCCAGGAATATGAGCATCCCTTTATTAAAACAAATAATTTGTAGAGAACACCAAATAGTTTTTCCCCCTCCTCTGCTTCTGCTGTGTTTGAAACAAAACACTTTTGTTTCTGCTAGAAACAAAAATGACCCTCTGGGATAAGAAGGTTGAAGATGCTGTTTTTCTCTTAGGAGTTGGTTCTTCTGAAACTGACAAATCATTCACCTGTACCATATGAGATAGCATGTGGTATTCCTGATCTCCTAACCTCTTCTGCCACCCACACGGTCTTTTAATGGTCATTTTATGATCTCATTGGAGGGTGTTGCTCACTGGACTATCATCTTTTCATCAGCTAGCTGGATCTGTGCATTAATTTCCATTTTTAATTAATACTTAAAGCTTAGTATCTAAGATGATTCACCTGCAGAAGCAAACAAAAAACCAAAACAGCAAAGCTACTCATTATGTGCAATTTGCTGTATGCTGAGGAAAAAAGAAAGATTTTGAAATTACCCCTGGCCTTTTCCTTACCCTAATTTAGCATCAGTATTGAAAGGGGGATACTTTTTATCTGAGATTTTCAAACATATTAATAGACACTTGTTACCTTGGTCTATTTTGAGCTGATAAAAATGAACTTTCCACCGTGATTCATTTAGTTCTATGTTGTAGAACTTTGTTGGGAAAGTCCCACTTGCCTGTGTGTTTCTTCCCTCTTAGGAGGACTTCCTCCTGTGTCCAAGTGCCCTCCAGAGCAAAAGCCATACACTGGAAAACCATGAAACCGGATCCTGGTTTCCTGACACATTCCTTTAGGGGAGCAGCTATGCAGCCAGTATAAACATTCCAATTCAGTTAGAGATAACTTCTTGGTTTTCCATTACCCAGCCAGTGGGCTCATGAAGACTACACTCACTTTAATGAGCACTGTGTTTTGTTCCCAGTACGTGTTGTCTGGTAGAGTCGTATAGTGTGGAAGCCCAAGGCGTGGGTCCTGGTTAGCACTTTGCTGCACCTCTGCCTGTGCCTACAGCAGAAGCAGTACTGTGTACACTGAAATTGGCCACCATAGACAGACTGACGCCCCTTGTGAGTCAGTCTGTGAGTTGCACATCTTAATTTGCATCTCAGTCCTTAAAAAATGGGTGCAAGGCTGTCCCTCTCTCAGCCCTTGGGTGGAAGTGAGTGAAGTAATCCAGAGGGATACATAAAAGGGTACAGAGACCAAAGCTGAATCCTGGCTTTAGATCAGTAGAACGAAAAATAGAGACAAGTTGAATCCCAAGAGAACTTGCATTTGGTAATGGATCAGCTGCAGAGCAGTAGGGGAGAAGAGGGGCTCCCCATCCAAGCCAGTGGATTAATCACACTTCCCAGCAGCTCCTGCTGAGCATATTAAGTGAACACAGTATTATGAAGTAAATATAAAATAACCACTGTTAGTTTCTCTTCTATTATTAGAAAGTGAAATATTTCACCTAATTTACCACATTGCATGGTTCCAGGTGTCAGCATTTTAATCACTTTGAATAGAAATTTCCGTGTTTTCTCTGTCTTCCAAATGTTGTGGAGAGATTGTCCTCCCTGTGTCTTCCTCCTGAGTGCCTTGAGTAATTATTCTAAGAAACAAGTTTTGTTATCTCCCAGCTTGAATATCTCAGAAGGTCAACCCCTGCTTCATGATCAAGTTCAGAGTCCTTCACCTAATGTATTAAACTTGGTTCTTTTTTAAGTATATGGTCTCATATCTTACCCCTTAGAAATGCTGTTCTGAACTGTTTCCTACTCCCAAGGTTTTTCACATGTCCTGCATGGATCCCCTTCCCCTTTACCTGCTTCTTCTGTAGTCATGCTTTGAAATGTTCCTTTTTCTTTCTTCTTTAAATAATTTTATTGGGACCGGGGAGATAGCTCAGTAGAATAAGCACCTGCCTCCTAAGCGCAGGGTCCTGAGTTCAACCCCTGTTACCAAAAAAAAAAAAGAAAAAGAAATTATTGAGAAGTAGCTATGAGACTGTTTCAAAACAGGTTAATAGGAGAGTTACAATAATCAATACATTGTATATTGTTGTCTTTGTAGTAGTTATTAAGTAAAACTGATAAGCCCTTAGCTAACCTCATCAAAAAGAGGAAAAAAATCAAAAACTCAAATACAAGCAATAAGGAATGAAAAGGTTGAAGTTACCACAGACCCAGTGGAAACTCAGTAGATCATCAGTAGTTACTTTGAGAATCTTTACTCTCATAAAACAGAAGACACAGAAGAAATGGACAGATTCCTTGAAAGGTACAAATTACCAAAACTGAAGAAGATACAAGAGCTCTCAATAACCTAATAACAGCCAATGAAATACAATATGTAATAAAAAAAAAACCTACTGACACAGAAAAGTCCAGGTCCTGATGGATTCACAGCTGAAGTCTTCAAGAAATTTACAGAAGATATAACCCCAATACTCCTCAAACTCTTCAATGAAATTGAAAAGGAAGCAATCCTCCCAGAATCATTGCTGGAGGCAGGTATTGTATTTATATCAAAACCAGAGAAAGATGCAACTAAAAAAGAGAACTACAGGCCAATCTCCCTCATGAACATTGATGAAATGTTCCTAATGTGCCTCTTCTTGTGAATTCCTGGGGCCCCATGTGGTGAGATATTGCCTTTGCAATTTGCAGCACTTCCATACACAACTTAATAAACTGTGATTGTGGGTCTGCCAATGTATTTCCCATTGACAGTCAACAGGTAGAAAGTATATGTTGACTATTTAGCCATAGAAAAACTGGGCACTTTTCTGTAGCTTTTATTTACTCCTGCAGCATCACTTTATACTGGATATTACTATTTTCTTCATCTTAAAGATGAGAAAGCAGAGTTGCAGGACATTGAACAGATTTGGATGCTACACAGTTGACAGAACTAGGGTTCAGTCCTAATCACATGAACTCACAACCTTAATTTGCTATACAAAATGTCTTGGGTCCCTAGTGTTGAGCACAGTGGACACCTTCATTTAGGGGAGTAAATGAATGAATGAATGAATGAATGAATGAATGGAGCTTAGTGAGAACAGCTGATTCAAAACCAGGAATACATTAGAGTGGCACTTGTCACAGTCTTCTGTTTAACTTGATGGCTTTTTCATCTTCATTTCAGTTTTGGATGCAGTCTCAGCTATGTTCTCCTTGATATATAAGAATTCCTGTTGTCTTACTTAAACACAGTCTGAGTTGCTTAAGGACAGAACTTCCAGAGAAGAGAGGGCAGGTAGAATGGTCCAGATGTGCTGATGCCATCTGGATCCCCAGTGCCCACAGAGAACCTGTACCCTTTCCTGGCTGCACAAAGGCCAAGGCCATGGACAGAATTCTCTGAATACGATATGTGGTCCTCATAGTTACATCCCATTGGGAATTTTCTGCAAAACTGTGCTTACATAATTAAAAAAAATTTTTTTTTACATAAAGTTATTTCTGCCAGATAAAAGTAACATTTTTTTTTTGAGGGAAAAGTTTCTTATCAATGAAATTGGTCATATCATTTTAGGGATTATTTTCAGTTATCTTTTGTTTGTTGCACAGTTTTTCCTTTGTGTGTATCAGGAAGCAAATCAACATGTTTTCACCTAATAAAAATTGATTGCTGGGACTGGGCAGATAGCTCAGTACAATAAATGCTTGCCTGGCAAGGGCAGGGACCTAAGTTTAATCCTCAGGGATGAAAAAAAAAATTTGATTGCCTTATTTCCTGGGAGACTGGATGAGTCCTGTCTTTGAATTGCCTGCTGCAATGCCTTTAACCCATGTGGAGCTCTTGAAATATTGTAGTGACACTGAAATGCTGAATGAATTTTATTTTAATTAAAGTATGTTTAGTTTAGAAGGCCCACTGGTGCTGGTAGTTACAGGCCTAGATAGGTCAGCCTCAGCCCAGAGCCATGCTGTTTTGGGGGGGTCTTCTGCATGCAGAAATCAATATTTGGTCTGTATCTTGTTTGAGTTGTGATCTTTCAATTTCCTTTATGCTTCTGGGATTTCATACCTTAATTGTTATTATACCATTGTTTTGTATTGCACATTGTCATTTTTTTTTTTTTTTTTTTGTGGAACTGGGGATTGAACTCAGGCCGCTGTGCTTGCCAGGCAAACACTTATTCTACTGAGTCATCTCCCCAACCCCACACATCTGCATGTTGAGGTGGGTATTATGTTTGTAAAGTCAATCATGTGATGTTAGATTTCCTTTTTTTTGGTACCTGGAATCAAACTCATGACCTTGTGCTTGCCAGGAAGGTACTGTGCTCCAGGGCCTGATATTTGACTTTTACAAATTTGTGGTGGTAATTGTTGTACATATTCAATATGTGATGATAAAATCAGACAAAGTTGAAAGTCACCAAAAAAAATTGATTGCCTTATAACAGTTGATAATTCTAACTTTGTGTTTGAAGCTGCATTATACAAGAACAGAAAATTCCCAAAGGAATGGTGAGGTAAAACTATCTTTGAAAAAAAAATGACATAAAATTAAATTATTAAAAGTGTGTCAGTGTGTACTCTTCTTTCTGGGATATAAAAAGAAAAACCTTGGCATGGTCTTACAGGCCTATAATCCCAGCACTGAGGTGCGAGGATTGAAAGTTTGAGGCCTATGTAGCAAAACCCTGTAAGAACAACAAGCATCACAACTAAACCCACACTGCACAGACACATACAGACGTTTCTTGCAGGGAGGAGTAAAACAAACATGAAGCTATAAATTCAAATGGAAATAATAGAGGGGAAGAACCATTTGGATTATAAATTCTGGTCCTAGGAGCTTCTACTTACAGATTTGTTTTACAGAACTTACTCTTGGAGTAAGTTCCTTGTAGTCCAAAGTTTTACTTTATTCTAAAACTCTCCTTGGTATTCATTTTAGGAGTTTCTCTTTTCAAAAATGAATTGATTTTCTAAAATGACCATTTTCTGAATTGAATATGTTTTTAAAAAGCTGTATATATTTTTATTTCTTGAAGGGATGAAAAATTTCAAGTGTTTCACTTTCTAACCATTATCAAAACATAAATGATATTTTGATAATTACAGAATATGTAGATCTTTCCTGCTGGAGTGGTGATACTATCAATTCTTATTTTAAAAGTCACTTGGAACTTGATAATTACAGAATATGTAGATCTTTCCTGCTGGAGTGGTAATACTATCAATTCTTATTTTAAAAGTCACTTGGAACAAAATTTGTTCAAATTGGTTGTCTCAAATCTGCTTTTTATGTATTATAATGTTTACTCAGACTTCTAGACCTAACTTCACAGGTGACAGCAGATAATCATAACAACTCATATCACAATTAGAATGTTTGTGAAGTTATTTTGCCTTCTGCTCCCCTGCAAGATAGAGGAATCTGCATTTTTAATGTGGGCCTTTTAGCTCCAGAAGAGGGCCTCTGCCCTTCAGGTACTGAGGTCCTGAGCATGGTTGGTAGCCCTGGGCAGAGCACAGTGTCCACCCTCTTGCATTTCAGGTGTCTTGCTGTGGTTTCTGCTGCCCTTCCTCACGCAGGACAGGACTTCCCTGCATTCTCTTTACTCCTTTTAACTCCAACCTACAAGCCAGACTAACTTTTGGCAAAATTTGTCTGAATAATCAGGAACCAGAAAGGAAGAAAACTGCTAATTTCTCAGGATCTCTTTGTGAATGCTCCCTCTTCTTTGAACGCCTGTCTGTCTTTCTTTCTTTCAATGAAATCAGTGTTACATAAAGTTAAAATATTTCCTGGAAGTGTTTTCTAGTCTATCCTAGTGGCTGTCTGAACCAGTCCTGTTTAGAGGTCTGGAGTTACTCATACTTATTTTGTCTTGAAAGTAATATGTATTCAAGGAAAACATCTCAAACCTTAAGAAAGGATACAGTGTAAGTAAAAGTAAAAGGAGCTATCTTTTTTCTTTATTTTAAAGTTAGAAATAACTTTCCAGAAGTTTGCTATGTATTATTTAGGTATGCATTTTTGTTTATATATTTATGAATACTACTTATACTGTTGTATTCCATAAACTCTAAGGTGCCACCTATTATATGATGCACCTCGGTTTTACATATATTAAAATGAACTGTGTGTTTCATACTTGGTTACATACAAGTAATTGCTCTTCTGGGACTTGCTTTTTTCTTTATTTACTATCATTTTCAAAGGGAAAGATTACTTTTTTCTTTTTACTTCACAGTATTCATATTACAAATTCATATTCAAATATGAATCTCACATTCTAAGCCTATGAATATGCTGTGATTTAAGAATTCTTTTATTGAATGTTCTTGTTGTTCATAGATTTTTATATTATAAATAATATTTCAGTATGTATCTATGCTGTTACATAAAAGCAAATACAAGTTTCTGGAAGTGGCATCACTAGACCAAAATATAGACATATGTTGTGGTTTATGTCTAGCTATCCTTCCAGCGCCTCATGAAGAGAGAGGCTGCTGCTGTGGCTGTTGCAACTGCTCCTTCCCTTTTTGCTCTTGCTGTTTTAGTTTTCTTCCACCATGAGCTGCTGCCTTCTGGCATGTGCTACCCTGCTTTCGAGCCAGCCAAGTGTGGACTGAAACCTCCAAAAACTATGGTCTAAATAAACATTTCCTTTCTTAATTCTGGATGTCAGGTATTTTTTCCCAGCAACAAGTGAAAAGTAAGACAACATGCAATAGATTTTTGGTGCATAACTTTCATAAGTATCTTTTATTATTGTGTTCTGTATTTTTTAGTGTTGGAAAGAAAGTAAACACATAGGAAGATAGTTTTTACCAGGGTTCCTTGTAGAGAAAACTTTCTGGACAGGTAGACACATTTAGTTAGTCACCTATATTATCAAAGTCATACATACAGTCCTCCACTTTTTACTATTTAACAGTTCTCATTTGGGGATGTATTAAAGAATGGATGTATACATTATAGAATAGAATGTCCTAGTCCTTCTCCCAAAAAACCTGCTATGAAGTTGTGCATCTTACAATCAATGACCTTGTAGAACCAAGGAAAAACACTTATTTTAGTAACAGTGTCTGTGTATGTGCCCTTCAAGATTTTTTTGCAAGTTACTTCCATTTAATGATAAAAGTATAGTCTTGATTATTTTAAATATGTCTTGGAAATAAGCCAGTGTTTTTCTGTAATTTCCACTCTCCTTTTGAGTTCCAGCTGGGGATGTAGCTCAGCAGTAGAGTGCATACTTAGCATGCACTAGGATCCTGGGTTCAGTTCTTGGCCTTTTGGGGAAAAAAACAAACTTTCATTTACTAAAGTGTTTCATTTCAAGGAAATATTGTCATATACAACCCCTTGAGCAATACTAATTTCATATAACTTAGAGTTACAAAATGTAGAAGCTAATTTAAACCCCCATAATTTACAGATTAGCAAACTTCTTATGGGTCAGAGCTTGGTGTTTGTTGTATCTTGTCCACCTAATAATTAACATTAAAATAATATTGTTGCATGAGCTTTGCCAGAGGAGCAGGGCACACTTGGTTCTAAAATGAAAGCTTTGCTGCAGATGACAGCATGTCTCTATCCTGCTGACATTCCTGAAGTCTCCCAACTCTGGACTCTCTAGAGTGATCTATATTATTTCCCAGGGTGTGACATTACCAGTTTGGCCCCTATACATGTGGGGTGTGTGTGTGTGTGTGTGTGTGTGTGTTTAGTTAGATGTTACCTAGATTTTTCTCTCCTTCCCTTCTTCTCCAACTTTTACTTTTTGGTTTTCCAGCCAGGTTTATAGTGCCAAGTGCAAATTGTCTTTTCTTGCCTCTTGACACTAAAGATTTTCATTGCACAAGGTACAGCCTTGGTGCAGTATTAAGAAGTCTGCTTGAAGCTGGTTTGGCAGTGCACCCCTGTGGTCCCAGCACTCAGGAGGCTGAGCAGGAGCATCTTTGAGAGTTCAAAACCAGCGTTGGCTGAAAAGTGGGCTCAAAGCCAGCCTTTAAAGACAAAGAAGTCTACTTGGCCATGTAAGTTCTCTTGACCTTTCATAGGCTATTTGTCATATTGCACTGAAAGATTTCAGAGCCAGTGCTCCTCATTGCTCCATTTGATTCTCAATCACTTTCTAGTTATCATAGCTTATTAAGGCAAATGTGGCTGTGTGTGTATGATAAAGTTGTTGAATTTTTCTTCGTAACTGTCAACTGATACTGCAGGAGGCAGTTATTTGCATTTTCCGTTGCTTTTTGTGAATTGGAAGATCAAAGGCCTTTCTCTGCAGTTTCCTCCTACTCAAACCACAGTTTCCTTCCTCTGTGTTACATGCCATCTGACTGGCCATGGGGGCACTTCTGAGAGCTTCTGCGTCCCTGAACAGCCAGCCATGTCATGCATCTGGTGGGCTTGGCTTGAGCATATTTTATTTCTGAAAGGAGAAAAGACAGTGGAGGTGCCTCACACTAGAGTTCAAGCTTGTTTTTTTTAAGTTATGGAACCTTTTGAGATTTTGATGAAATGTGTGAAGGAGGTAAAGCTTGGTAGTGAGTGGCAGCCAGAGTGTGCTCATTCTAGCGCATTCTCTGAAAGTGACCTCCTCTCAGCAGCTGTTTAAATATGAATTTAGCAGATGGCTCTTAAAGCCTGAGCTAAAAGGTAACAGTGGAGGAAATAGTGCGTGTGCAGTCATGGGCAGCAGTTGTGCCTGTGGAGTCACAGTACTCAGGCTCTGGGAAGACCAAGGTGGCAAGAGGAACATCCTGAGGGAGCTCTTTCCATCAAGGCATGGACCTCATGCTGTGAGGATTAAGATGAGATAAGATATATCCACAGAGCCAGGAGATGGCTCAGTAGAATAAGCACTTCCCTGGCAAGTGCAAGGGCCTGAGTCCAATCCCCGGTTCTGCAAAAAACAAAACACAAACAAACAAAAAAAACCCCAGATACATCCACATGTAAAATACTTAATTCAGTGCCTACTGCATAGAACGTAGTAAGTGCTCAGCATGCTTAATTTTTATATAGAACATTTATTTAGTGTTAGGGTAAAGAAAACAAATCTGTTCTAGTAGGAAGTTGTAGTTCAAGTTAAAAAGCAGAGTGACATCCTCAGGGACTAGAATTCACCACCAAAGGAGCCATATTTGTTTGCAGGGAAGAGTGTGAACTTATAAAATTTATCAAATAAGAATGAAGATGTCAAGTGAAAGAAAATCAGAGGATAGGGCAACCTGTCCTGTCCTGCTGAGAAAGCAAAGGTGGTAATTAAATTCTGTAGACACTGGGTAGAATGCAAATCTGTAACAGAGAAAATGAAATTAGGCCAGTCTGTACAGGGAAAAGGTTATCTAAGAAACACTAGGACAAATACTTGTTTTGATTGTACTTGTATTTTGGCTTTTGGCTTCAATAGTATTAGGGGTTTAAATTATATTAAAAGGACCTCAATTCTTATGGGGAAAATTATAGTGAACAGATGCTATGTAGAATGCAAATGGTCTCCAGAATTGTTGGGTAGAATCGGAGAATTTTGTATTTGTCATTTTTGTTACAGGTAATTAATTCAATGCTGAGAATATTTGATTTCAAGACTACTTAAAAGCTCATAACATTTTTCAGCATATCTTTAAAACTCACTTCTTGTAGTCAGTTGCAAACTGGAAGGAGGTTTACAGGGACCTAGGGATTGGAAGCACGAGAATTCTCAGCTTTAAACGCAATGTAGGCCTCAGAGGAGGGAGGCAAGGTGTGAGTAGGGAAAGTTTCCCTGATTCTTCATGGGCACTGTTGCCAGCCTTGCTGAACTCCGGAGCCAGATTCTGATGCTGATACAGTCCTAAGAGTTCCATAACAGGCATAAATTTCAGTATTTTCTTTTTCTTTTTTATTTTGTGATTTCATTCACTTTATTTTACTTTTAAAAAAGTTTTTATTTATTTATTTGGTACAAGGTCTTGCTGCACAGCTTGGATTCATAGTAATCTTTCTGTCTCAGCTTCCCCAGTGCTGGGATTAGAGGCTCGTGCCACCAAGCCCGGCTTGGCGCATGGGGCCAACATAGCGTGTGGATGGAATCTTTGTCCTTGTGCATGCCAGGCAGGTACTTAGACCGCTGAAGCCAGCTTATCAGCTGCATTCATTTTATTTAAAAACATTTTTATTTTAGTGTAACCAAGTCAATATTAATAAGGAAAGTATTGAAAGGCATCCTACTCAGAAAAATAAAACAAAATTTTATAACAGTATGGAGTGACAGTAGCTGATACATTCTGTCATAATTTTGAAAGAATGGTCATAGTGTTACTCAGAGTAAAAGTCACAGACAAAAAAAGACTCTCATACAAAGAAGAAACCATTAAGAGTACAAAACTTTCTCCTTGATGATTGAAAGAAGCTAATAATGTAAGTGAAGCAAATTAGGGTATACATTAAAATATTTTTGAAGCAATAGGAAAGTTTGGGGAATCATGTGGACTTCTCCCTATTTCCTTTTTATCATCTATTTTGTTCTTTATTTAAATAACTATATTTTGAATTTTTCATATACGAGAAACCATGTGATATTTTGGTTATGTGTCTGACTTAGTTCACTTAACATTTTCTTTTCTTCTGTAGATATCTTACAGAAGGGAAAGATAGGACATTTGCTAAAGTTTAGTTGAACTCTCTAGAATATGATAACTGCTTTATTAACAAAGTGGTTTTTATTGATAGATTTCTCTGCATGTGTAATAATTTTATCACAATGCTGACACTGTATTTTTATTTTTTTAGTTCAAAGCTGATTAATAGGACAGTTTCAATAATTAATACATTGTATATTGTTATCTTCTTAGTGGTTATCCATAGTATAAGAAGCAGACAGGATATCCTGTCCAAACACTATTAGTACAAATCTTCTCATTCAGTTAAGTGAAAGTAACTGTATATCTATACTAACTATTATACAAAATGGTCCTTCCTTTGTAGCCCTTTTTATTGTTTGGTCCTGTCAGAGATGGGTATTCCATTGGCATCTAAGTATGAATTCAGCAAATCCAACACAATCTAGCAGTCCACAATAGTAGTGGGTTATACAAAGAAGTCGTTGACTTGAGCCCTTCATAGTTCAGTGTATTAATATGGCTTTACTTTATATACTTCGTTTTTATACTTTTCTGCTGAATGGTTAAGACCAAGATAAAGCAAGACCTATATAATAAGAAATGTAACCTTTGTATCTGACAAGGTCAGTCAAGTACCCTTAGGGTTTATCCTGTAACCCTGTGCTGCACTTTGTAGATCCTTTGTCAGTGACATTTAGAATGGTTTTATAGGCATGTGTAAGCACAAGGTGGTCCTTGTGTTCAAGAAGTTAATACTCAGCTCAAGCACCTGAGACATTTTCCATGCATATACTTAGCTTTAAGTTAAGTGTTCAAGTATCATTTTGACTGACTGAACTCTTCAGCAAATATGAAAGTGCTTACTAGGTGCTTGCATTTGTGTGTTAAGTTTTAGGGTTAAAGGAATAAACTGAAATATCTTCCCACATTATAAGCAGAGTAATTATTTAAAGCACAATTAGCATAGAAGAGTGGATAAAGAATGGTCTGTGTCTGTGTACCTGTGATTTCTACCATGTAGGACAAGGTCTGGCCAATAGTAACCATTCATTAGTAATCATTGACTAAATAAATTCTGAAAGCAATAGTTCATAGCTTCTTGGAACTTACTTGGAACTTCTTGGCACTTAACCAAGTTTCCTAGGTTTGCTGTCTGTCTTGCTTCCTGTGTCTCTCTGCCTGTCTCTGTTACACACACACACACACACACACACACACACGCACATGCGTGTTCAAAAATATGCACAGTGTACTGTGTTGATGGAGTCTAGAAAAAATCTGGACATCATATAATTTATCTACATAAACAATATTTATCTACATAAACATGATGAGGAAAATTCTCATCATGTAGTCTAACCCCACACAATTAGGACTTGAAATACTTAACAGATAGCAGATTTCAAGTCACTGACCTGCAGTGAGTCCAGGTCCTACTTTTACCTGGAATATATTTTTTAAGCTGCCTAAGCCTCAGTTACTTAGTGTATAAAATGGGGGCATTAATGGCACCCACTTCCCCGTGCTGTCACAGGGAATAATGCATATTTGATGCTTGGCAAAGCACAGAATGCATTGTAAGCATATAATACAAGTTATTGATTCTTTTTTTTTTTTTGCGGAACTTGGAATTGAACTCAGGACTTTGTGCTTGCCAAGGGAGCGCTTATTTTACAGAACTATCTACCCAGCCCTTTGATCATTACTAATTTTTTCTTTTTTTGGCAGAACTGGGGATTGAACTCAGGCCCTTGCTCTTGCCAGGGAAGTGCTTATTCAACTGAGTCATCTCCCCAGCTCCCTTGAGTATTCTTAATGAGAGAAGAATCTCTGTCATATGTGTATTTTTTTCTCTTAATTAAAGAAACAATAGACAATCTGAGTTCATTTTGTAGACTCACCTACGGTTGATGAGGAAGTCATAGCCGGAGATCATTTTTGAGGGGAGCAGTGCCTTCAGGGAAGGGCATGCCGTTTTCTGCAAATACTGGTCCAGGGTTTTGAGCATGGCGGCAGCTGGCAGAGGAGGCTGAGTTTGATGTGAGCAGGACAGTGTGTAGTGACTTTGTGGCTGTGGAGATCTTGTGTACAAGTCAGCTTTGCTGTGATCGTCACTGGAGGATGAGCCCTCCCGAGAGGCCTGATGGCAGCTCTCCTGTGTATCTTCCCAGCAGGTTGTTGTCCATTTATTAACTTTAATATCTTTAGTGGTATTCCTTTGAGGCTAGTTTGTTGCTCATCAAAGACATTCCAGTTCCAAAGTTGTCTCCGTTGTAGAACTGGCATTTTTACCCTGGGAAGACAGAGATTATAACAACTGGATGCACTCTGAAGCCTCTGATTTTCAAAGATCTGTTAGCCTAAATTTAATAAAACTGTCTGGGTGCACGATTCTGACACAAGTATTTAAAAACCCCAAGGTACCTCCAGTGAATAATCATATTTAAAAGTGGTGCTTCAGAACATGGCTCACAGTTGGGGGTGGTTTTACTTCCCAGGAACATCCGAAAATCTAGAGACGTTTTTGGCTGTCACAGTAGGGGAAAGGGTGTGCTGCTGGCATCTAGTAGACCAAAAACAAAAATGCTGTGAGATTTATGTGCCGCGCAACCCAGTTCCCCATTGCAAAGAATTATCTTCCCCAGAGTATTAGCATAACCAACTAGGGTTCAGAAATAATGCTCTAGAAAAATCAAGAGGAAGATATGTATAGGCCTGTTGTGAGAAAAACATGCCGACGCTTGCACTTTGGTCCTCTGCAAGATGACAGTGGTGTAGCCTCTGCGCGCAGAGTGTCTTCTGGACCTGTGTTGCGATAGCCTGGCCTCCACAGTGCAAAAATCGTTGGCTTCTGTTTTCTTGGGCAAGATTCTTTCCTGTTCGCATTCATTGTACATGAATGACTTGCACGAAGACCATAAGTTAAGAAGAGTAAATTCACAGAAATTAGTTATAATAATTTTTAAATAGACTTTTGAATTGTGTGCTTGGTAATGAAATTTTCTAAAATTATAGAGCAAGCCATTTGAAAGTGATTATATATGACCTGCAAGCAAGTTGATTTTGGGTGATGGAGCTCTTTCTCTTTTCCTTTTAATTGGGTAAGAGGCTAGGAAAAACTTTTAATTTTATCACAGTTTTTCTTTCATTGCTGTTTTGGTAGCAAGGTAGGATATGTTTATTCTTCCTTGTAGACCCAAGAACTTACACATGTGCTGTGTCCCAGCCCCTGAAAACATTAGTTTTAACCTGTATTTACCATATTGCATAATTATTATAGGCTTTTTATCTTTTCTGGATGCTCTGTTTTCAAGATGTGGAATGTATAAAATATTTTTACTATAAATAAGTTCTCTTTTTTCTTATGTATTGTTGTCAGGCTTATTATGTTAAAGGTTGTGAGTTTAGTTGAAAGCATATATATATATAAAATTTTTTCTTTGGATAGTGCCTCACTACCAGTTCAGGCTGGCCTTGTGCTCACTTTTGTAGCCTGCAGGTTGATCTCAAACTCGTAGTGATCCTCCCACTTCAACCCAAGTGCTGGGATTACAAGCTTGTGCCATCACTTCCGGTCTCTGGCCAGCATAGTATGTGGGTCCAGGGATCAAACTTGGGACCTCGTTCTTGACAGGTAGGTGCTGATGCCTCCGAGGTATCTCTCCAAACCCAAAAACCTATATTAAAATGAATCAAAATTGCTCCTTAAAACTGGTAAAAATAAAGTCATAGTTCTTGAAGTTGCTCTGAATTAATTGATCCTGTGGAGGTCGTTTGCCAATTTTTCTTCAGTTTGTCTGTCAGTCAATAGATTGGAAGTGGTAACTTTTATGCTATACATTGGCCCTTTTCCTAGAACTGTACTCATGTCTTTGAATCTGTTTCTTCTCTCCTTCTCATCTCATAAACCCTTTAACATAGGCATAATGTCATTTATACATTCAATAAGTATTTTAGCATCTTATATGTTCTTTGCCTTAATTACTACAGTGAATTCCAAAATTGTTTGATTGTCATTAATACAGCAGCATAGTGTTCTTGTGCATCACAGTTCATTCGGACCAAATGGATGTAATTTTTTTTTTTTAAATGTATTTGGTACAGGTCTATAGAGTCTCACTACATAGATCAGACTCACAGAGATTCTCCTGTTTTCAGTCTCCCAAATGCTGGGATTGTGGGTGTGTGCTACCACAGCCAGTTTCATTGGCCTTCTCGGTGCATCATGGGTGTAGGGCCTGCACAGCATGCTGGGGATTGAATCCCTGCCTCTGCACTCTGCCTAAGCAGGCTTTTAGCCTGCTGAGCTATCTGGCCAGCCCTGGCATGCTTTAAATTAAGACTAAAGTAACAGTTCAAGTAATATCTGGCATAAATACTCCTTTGGTGTTGTAATAACATTTGTTTCTTTCTGTGAACAATGACTATATAATTCAAGGGATGGATTAATGTGAGTCTGATCTATGTAATCACACTTTCAACTTCATTTATAATTTTATAAAATACTCTCTTTGTATTTGCAAACATTCAGATTTTTCTCCATTCTTTGGTGTTTGTACTCTAACATGAGACTTCCAGAAAAGTATCCAAGTTAATGATGTAGAAACTCTTCTACAATCCTGTCATGTGAACCATTACAAATGTGCACAACATGGCAGGTGGTGATGATCAAATGTTCTCCTACCTGAGAGTCTGATTGAACATGCATCTATGCAGTATGTGTATTGTGCACGTACACAGGTACATGCATACATGTTAGAAGTGGCTCTTCTCTGCTGAGATAGGGGAATAGGATGGAGAAGAGAATTAAATTAGTACTTAAGGATTGTGAATCAAGTCCACACCCTGAAGTAGAAATGTTATTTGTAATATAATGGTGTAAAAAATATTCCAGTATATTTTCCTGAAGTACAGGAAAATAGATTTCCAGCTCAATCCAGGGGGTGTCCAAAGAGATCATGAACCAAGGGTTGTTGGTGGTGATGGATGGGCTGGTGAGATGTAGGAATTAATTGGCTTTTAGTGAGGGTTTCAGAATGATCAATAGGGAAAACCATAGGATTCAGGCAGTACATTGGGAATGAACATTGTATTAGATGATCTTTAAAGTTCATTCCAATGCGGTGGGGATTGAACTCAGGCCCTTGGACTTTCCAGGGAAGTGCTTATTACACTGAGCCATCTCCCCGGCCCCTGGCTACTTTGATTTTTAGGACATATTAACTCCTCTAAAAATGAGACTACACAACTGGCATTTGAATGGGTATGTAAGATTCATTGGTTCAGGATCCTACTATAGTGACATTCTTTCTATTTATGGAAACGTCTCTTTTGACATCAGAACTTGTCTTTGTGTTATGCTTCTTAAAAAGCAAATTAATGTTTCTGTCCAACGTATCCTCTCAGCCCTAGTATAATGAAGTGCTATTCTTGAGACTTGGTTCCTTTTGTTACTTCTGTGGCCCTTGGCCACAGCCCCTGGAAGAAGACCATGTTGGTTGTACCAGGATCCACTGCTAAGATCATCACAGATCTACTCTGTTCCTGCTGCTTCCTATCGTCCCGAGTACTCACAGATGACTCCAGAGATACACAGCTGAGGGCAGAACCTGAACAGTGTCTGGAGTTTTGTGAACAATGGGCACTTTCCTTTTTTCTCCTAACCACTCAAAACATAGCCATGCTGTTCCTTTGTGTTTACAAATTTGTCCTTGGTCACCCACTTTCTTGTTTTCTCTCCTCCTTTTGTTTAGCTCCTCTTTAATTTTCTTTGTGGGCTCTTTTTTCCATTTTGTTCATCCTCTAGGCATTGATATTTCCTAGATTCTGCCAGGGTTCTTTACTGTTCTTGTTCCACTCTCTCCCTATGATACTGTTTATTTTTAGGGTTTTGGATTCTCTACATGCCTCTGACTTTTATGTTTATATTTAAAGCCCAAGCTCTTATCTGAATTCTAACTCCATGTCTACCTACAATACATTAGTTTCACAGGCAACTCTTTGGTGTGAAGATTGTTTAAACTTAATGTTAAGGGTTGCTCAGAATAGGAACCAGATCAGCTAGATTGGAATTTAAAAAGCCATTCATTTCTGAGCTCAGGGTTGCCCCAGCAGCTCTCATGCAGGAGAGGACCGAATTGGCAGCCAGCCCAGCACTGGGGGTTTTTAAAACATGGAACACTTCAGTTTGGTAAACATATGTATCATCTGACACAAAATGTAGCCTTGCCTATCCCAAGGTTACAAGGAGTTAAGCCCATTTAGTTTCCTTTTGAAGTCATCTCTGTTGTAAGCTAACTTTGTTTGCAGGAATTAGTGAAGAAAGAATTTTATCTCAACAAACAGTAAGAAACAGCCACTAGTTAACTAAACAACCTAGAACAGCAGTGAGCATACATTTCTGACACAACAGAAAACACAAGATTTATATTTATAGCCTAAAATTTGAGTTAACCCAGTATATTTACCAGTCTCTTCTGGCTTTCCCCTCAGTAAATGATTCAGGTGAGTATTTGGAAATATGAGGGCATTTTTTCTACCATTGCCCTATTCTCAATAGTTGCCACAATTGTCAACTCTCCCACTAAATATCAGTGGAATCTTTATATTACTTGCTGCTAACCACTCCCACCAGCTAAAATCAGTCCACTTCCATCATTTCATCTGGATTTCTTGAAGGGTCCTTGAATGCCCTATTCTCGTCTCTCATCCAGCCAGGCCTCCTGGTCATTATAAATGTCCTTCTGCTGGTGTCTTCCCCAGTTTATGATGCCTCTGTGAGGTTTTGATAAGTCTTGGCTTTTTAACAGGGCTGATAAAGCCATAATAACTTGTTCCCAAACTGACCCTACTTTTTAGAATTTCCTGGAAGTATCTTCTTGATTCAGTCTATAATCCACCCCAAGCCCCTAAATGCATACAATACTTCCTTTTGCCCACCTTTTAGTGATCATCCTAGAGTCTAGCCTAGGCACGATAAGACATGAATAGCTATTTGATGCCTTTAAGGGAAGGCAGTTTCACTGGGTTATAATTGTCAGTGCCCTCAAATTCTAATTTGCCTTAAAATTTTTGTTTCCTGAGTTGAATTTTTTTTTATAGTTGTTTATGTGTTTCCCCTTTGCTCTCTAGTTTCCAGAGAGTTATTAAAAACTGAACTGAAAGAAGCAAATGACATTAAGTTAGCAGATCATTTTCAGTCTGTGCTCTTTGAATGGCCATCCAGTGTTATGTTTAGGTAGCTGCTGAACAAATGGCACAGACTAAACCACCTTCGTTCCCGTGGAGACCAGGGTGCCCTTGCTGATTGTGCTTCTGTAGGGAGCTTTTCCAAAACGTCTGGGTAAGCCAGGATTGGAATACACGAGACCTGTTGTGACTTGCACAGAGTGTTTGTGGTAACCTTTAAAGCTGCTGGAGAAGCAGGTCTTGTTCCTTAGGTCTCATTCACATTTACCTGCAACTGTAAAGGTGAGACTAATATTCTCCATTGTGATGAATCTTTAAAAAGTAGAGGGAAGGGATTTTTTTCCCTTAGAAAGTCAGTTATGACTTTCCCCTCCAGGCTGGGAGCTCCTGTGTGAGGTGTCTATATCTGCCCCTCTCGGAGCTTCTGTCTCTAGCCTCACTGCAGCGTTGCATTGGAGGGGCCTGGGAGTCAGCGCTGAGTCAGAGAGAGCAGCAAGAAAGCAATGACACACTTCCTGCCCTGGGTTCTAGGGAGTTTTATGGCTTGTTTCTCTGTTTTGCTTTGAAGGTTCCCTGAAAAGACAGAAGCTTGCTGGGCCCTTTGCTGAACAGCATCCTCTGTTTGTTTTTATGACATCATAGGATGTTCTTCTTACTGTACTTTCTTACAACTCACAAGGTTTTTTTTATCTTATTTTTTATTATGAAATTATCATACATTTGTGTATTATATTTATCAGATACAATTTGATCCAAAAATATGTAGTCCTCATCTTCACTATCTGAACAAAACTCATTGTGAATATCATTACTCCACGGTTTTCCTCTGTGTGCCTATGATTGTGCTCTGCAATAATTGTGTATGGCTTAACATGATTTCTTTTATATCTTGCTTCATGGCTTTTATTTTGAGTTCTCTGTTATCATTATAAAGGCATTCCAGAGACCTTATGACATGCTGTTAGATGGATGTGCCAATACATCCAGCCATCTGCCACATGGACATTATCACCCTTGCATAGTTCCTCTGAACTGTAGCTTCTTGCATTTGTCTCTGTTCCACTGGTTCAGTGGGCCTGTGGAGTTTTACGTTTTTGATCTTTATGTTTTTTGCTACTTTGCTTTCAAGACATTTGTCCTATTTTATATTCATGTCATAGCATAAGAATTGATACCATAACCCTACCTCTTCTGTCTTCTGCCTCTCACTTCCTTCTCACACTCAGCATGTTGTCCTTTTGGCCAACGGCATATTTGTCCAACCGAGGTGGTCCTGCTGCTCTGATAGCTCTTCCTCTGGTCATGATGCCTGCCTGCAGTGCCTTTGCACTTAGTGTGCCTCTTCATGCATATTCCTGTATTCCTGCTGATCCAAAAATTAAGACCTTGGGCCGAGGAGATAGCTCAGTAGAATAAGTACTTGCCTGGCAAGCTCAGGGTGCTAAGAGCAATCCCTGGTACCACAAAAAAAAAAAAAAAAAAAAAAAGACCTTTTTTTCCCCATAGGTTTACTATTCTGCCACCTGTTTGCCACACTGAATGTCAGTTTTGTAGGATAGGTATCCTTTTATATTTCACTCTCCAAGTCTTCAGTGTCTCAAGTCAGCGCCCGATATTTAGTATGTGCTGAGTAAATCAGCTGTAGTCTTGAGAGAATGCCGAATGCTGTGTATCTTCATGGAACATACAGTGTAATAGGACTGCTGAGGCATGGATGACAAGGTCTGTCCACTGGGGCGACACAGAGCACATGCATTAGAAAGTGCCAGGTGGCACAGGGAGATGAAAGAGTGGCTTGGTAACTGGCTACCCCAGTCTTGAAAGACCTTGTCTGAGCTGAACAAGGGGCGATTGGCTGCATTCTGCAACTGGTTTGATGGAAAAAACCTGAGATGCCAAAGCAGGTGCACAGAGACCTGGAGAGGGAGTAGCTTTAGTGTGGTTGATCTGTCTTGAGGACTGCCTTAAATCCTGTGCTTGCAGTTGGGATTCAGATCCCTGAGCAGCAGGGAAACATTTATATGCTATCATTGGAAAGTGCAGTGGTTCAGTGAAAATTTGGAGCTATTCTTAAATTCAGTTCTAGGCACAGTTAGTGATATAAGGTGGTAGAGCTGTGCTTTGGAAAGATGTGCCATGCAGACAACTAGGCAAAAGGAGCCATAGAATACTCTTGAAGGTGGATGGGAGGTTGGAGCAGGAGAAACATTTTGCAGATAGAGAGCCCTCAGAACTTAGTGGCTGTCAGGAGAGAGGTGACGTTTGAGTGCAGTGAGGTTTATTGTATCAGTGGATATTTTCCAAGTAGACCACCTCATAAGTCCTCCTTTGTCCTGACACACCTTGGGCCATAAGAAGAGAGAGCAAGGAAGTCAGAAATGCATAGCCCTGACAGAAGTCTCAGAGGTTCCACAGCCCCTTTCATATCTGTAAGAGTAGAACTCCATTTGTGGAATGGAAAATGGGGCTCCTTTATACAGGGAATGAGATGTAGTTTTCTGGAAATGTCTGTTCCCACTTGGAAGGAATGTGTTTGGTATCAGCCTTGTTGTTAGGTAAACTTGTTCCTGTTGTTAGGCTGAGGACAAGGGGTGGAGAACTTGTCTCCGTGTAATGTAAGAGTGTGTGGGCTTTGGGTACAAATGGGATTAGGTCCAAAACTGGGTGCTACATCATCCTTCCTCTGCAAACATTAAAAAATAATGTGTGTTTTTCTTGGGAGCAGGCATTCAATAGAAACTTAATCCAAGATATGTTGCGATCACCAATTGCTCTCTGATGTGAAAAGTTCCAGAAAGTTTGAAAATAGCCACGGGGATGAAGCTCCATAATGACAAAGGACTCTGAGCTGGAGCTAGAGAATGGGGATAGAAGCATTTTGCTGGCACTCTGGATGTTTTCTTCTTAAGAAACTATCTTCTGCCACCTTAGAAGCAAGTGGAAATAAATGTGGGAGATGCACAGATGAGACCACAGCAAGGCATGGTAAATGAGTGGCCACCTGATCCAAGAGAGGACTCAGCAGTGACCAAGTGGCAGGGGGATGCTGGTGGCTAGAGCTTAAAACAGGAGAAAAGAAAGAGCAGGTTGACAGTGGAGTGAGCCTGGGACATGGATGGATTTCAGCTTGGGAAATGTCTTATGTTGCCTTGTTAACTAGAAATTCAAGAAATTTTATAGAGAAATTTATTCCACAACTGGATAGTTTTCCTTGGCCAGTTGAGAGTTTAATTAGTGTTTTTTTTTTTTTTTTTTTTTTATATACTGGAGATCATGTTCAGTTTTACATGAAGGTTTGCAGCGGAAAAAAGCTGTAAAGCATCAGGACTCTGTATTGAGTTTGGTGCAGAATGCACAGCAGTCAAGTGCCAGCATCTTACTGCAGCCCACATTTGGTGTATGTTTGCTTTGTGAATGCTGATGCCATGTTTTCATTTGAGGGCAGACACATGGGAAGAGAGGTCCAAGTGAGTCGGAGCTGCAGGTCTCGGTGCTGGCTGGATGGGAGAGCCGCCCTCCCTGCAGCTGCCCCATCAGTGCCAGCCGTGCTGAACTTGGGGTGGGGCTTTCTGCCTCCTCAGGCTTCCCGGTGTTCTTGTCTTGTGAAATAAGGTTAGATGTTATCAGTAGTCTTGCAATGCTGCAATTACATGATTCTAAAAGAGACTGTTTTGGAGAATACACTTTTTGTTTTTTAAGAATAAACTTTTTAATGAAATTTATACTTGAAGCATAAAAATGCATACTACACTTTCCTATACTTTTTTTCTTTTTGTGCATCTGCTTAGGTGGGAGACACTGAATGGCACCGCTGTGCTGAAAGACGGGAGATATCACTTCTGGCCCATCTCTTATGCCCATGTGCCTCCCACCCCAGCAGCATTTGCTCGAAGCTTAGCTCACACACTACTTGGCCATGGAAGGTGGCTTGCCAGGTGTTATTATTTTTTTCACCCTGCCCCCTCTCTGTGCTTTTTGTCTGGTGTTCCAGGGACACGTTCTTTATATGCTATGAGGAAAAAAGAGTCAACTGATTAAGAGTGAGACATATTTAGGTTCATATTCCAGCATTCCAGCTGAATAAATACAGTAGTCTGAGAGCTCGGTTCAAACCTCAGGTTCAAACCTGTAACTCAGGGATAATGGTGCCCATTTCCCAGGGGTCCATTAAGGACTGAGGGACCCAGAGAGTGAGTTCATTGTGCTCCCTGTGGGGCCTTCGGCAGGTTCTAGGCTGGAGGATTTTGCAGCTTCATCAAGCTTGGGCCTGCTGCTCCTCTGAAGACATTACCTTCCTTGGGGAACTGAGGGATTTTTGTCTGCTGTGTCCAGTGGAACATCAGGAAAGTGTTTCTGAGTGCATTATCAGCCTCAGTTACTGAGACCCTCAAGTAGTTCCTACTCAGCTTGCTTCTGCCAGTGTCACTTTCCTTCTTCAAAGAAGAGAGACAAAGAGGGGGACACTGATTAGATGAGGACCTCTGTTTGTGTCTGTGATTTAACAAAGCTGGCCTGGCTGAGACCCAAGCAGATTAGAAAAAGTCCAGAGAAGGCTGATGGGAATAAAGCCTTGAACAGAAAGACAGAAAAGACAATCTTGGAAATTGCATGACATATATATATATATATATATATATATATATATATATATATATATATATATATATATATATTAGGTTGTATTTTGAGAAAGCCAGAATGTAAAGGTTAAGGTGTTTTGTAAACATTTCCATTTCTGTCTGAGGCTACAAAATCAAATAAAATAAATATTTTTCATACAGAAACAAATTTCATCACTCCTGGGATGATTTTGTTAAGTGTGCTCTGATAAGGATCTGGGCTGGCTTCAAAGGAAATACTTTTTCTTGGGGTGTGAAATAAGCAGTTGATGAAATGAGGTCAGCAAGAGAGTCTGGAGTGGTGGTGGGAGGGCCTGGGTAGCCTTGTGGCATCCCGTCTTAGCAGTCTCATATTGTGGGGCCCTGCTGAGTATGCTCCTTAGCTACCTCATGCTGTGCCCAAATACATAGAAATTAGGACTGCCGCCCACCTCCATTCTGGGTGTGGGGAGAATGCAGTGATTTAAATGGGGGAGCCTTGCTCTGCGATGCTAGATAACCTAATATGTGAGCACACAGAAGAGGAAGATCAGGTTTTCTAATGGCTGCTGCCATGTGATTTCAGAGAGAGAGAAATATCTGATACACCTGCCCTAGAGCTCCCTGACTGGGCCTGGCTTAACATTACTGTGGTGTTCTGGAGGCCCAAGGCACACTCCCTGGGCTCAGGTGCCAGCAGGCCTGAGTGTCTAGTGCAGAGCAGTGATCACCAAAACAGGACAATCACCTGTGGTCTCCACATAAACTGCCTCTACAAAGCCAAGTTGGGCGAATCCTTCAGCTGCTGGGCGAATCCTTCAGCTGCTGGGCTACCAGGCAGTTTTCAGGGCTGAAAGTCCCAGCCGCTTATGCTCTTCTCCTGCTGCTCTGGGTGAATCTCACAGTTTTAAATTCACAAATCTAGCTAGAGTGTCTTAGTTTGTAGCTCCTAGGAAGCATTAGAAGAGCTACATTCATACCTACAAAGTCAATTGAAGGTGTTAGATTTTTTGTTTCTGCAGAAAGCTATTTAATGAAGTTGAACTACTTCACAAATACAATAGTTTGTTGAGAGTCTTCCTGCTCTTTAGCCTCTGTCTTTTGCCTTTTTTTAAAGCTGAAGTAGGGCAGTAGAGTGAGTAGAATGTTCTCATTTCAAATGCTGTGACTTGCTTTAAACAGCAGATAGATCAAATAGCATAGACAGCCTGGCCAATCTGATTTTAGGTATGAAGAGTGGCTCAAGGAACTCCTGTAGCCAGGCATGGTGACATGATATGCCTGTAATCGTAACTACTCAGGAGACCAAAGCAAAAGGACCATGACAAGTTCAAGGTCATCCTGGGTAATTTAGTGAGACCTTGTCTCAAAATAAAAATTTAAAATGAGCTGTGGGTATAGGTGGTATGCAGTGTTAAGAGTGTTTGTGTAGTGTGCTGGCGCCCCTGGGTTAAATCCTGATAGTACCAAGAAGTGTTTCTGCTTCCTCCCTACTTGGGCCTGGAACATGTTCTTCCTCAGTTGGCAGGAGTTTTGCTTTGGCATTATAGGCATCTTTCTTTATCCTCCCTGAGTACAGCCTCCTGATGGTGCTGTCTTTACCCAGCTTTAGTTAACTGGTACAGAGCCGTGCAGCTAAAATTGAGTGAGGCCCAGTTAGTTACAGAGAAATGTGAGATCTGGTCCTCTCTTTAAACATAATATTTGTGATCTGTGTTAAACTATTCTTGAAATGACCAATGAATCAGGCATGAAAAAGCCTTAGAAGTTAGAAACCTAAGCTTTCTTTTCTTAAAAAAAAATTGATACAGGGTCTTGCTACACAGTTTGGACTTATAGTGATCCTCTTGTCTCAGCCTCCTCAGTGCTGGGATTACAGACTCACACCATCATGCTCAGTTTTGGTGGCTGATACAGCTCCCCCAGGATTCCGGAGCTGGTATGGCATGCAGTATCTGGAATTGAACCCAGGTCCTTGCACTTGCCAGGTTAGACTGCTGAGCTATCTCCCCAGCCCTAGAATCCTACACTTTGAGAAGAAATCCTTTTAATATCTTCGAGCATTGGTCTCTAACAAAGTTTTCATAATCCTAAGGGCCAGTCAGAATTTGAAGAGATTGAGCTTTTGTGAACACAAATGATTGCTTATTTTAAGGTATGAACATCATGCCTCTTTATACTTTTGTGAATTAGTCACATGATGGTGTAGGCTGAAGAAATTAAGAACTGTATAAATGTTTGTAAATTGATGTTGGATTGGCATCTCTTTTATCCTACTCCCCAACTAGTAATGGGCACTGACTTTAACTCAGGCATGGTACTTGAGCACTCATTGCAGTAGGCACTAAATTACCTGCTTGGTGTGTTTCTCTTTAAATCTTGATAACAATTCTATGATGTAAATGATCTGTTCTCATTTTACAGAAGTGTGGAATTGCTTAGGAAGGTTAAATAACTTGCAAACCTACCAAAGTAAGTGAAATTTGAGCCAGGTCTAGCAGACTTCTGGGAGCTCGTCCATCGGCATCCCACGAGCATCCTTTTTGCTGGTTGCCTGGGAGATCGAAGGCAAGAGCCTTACTGCTACAGAGGTAGAAAACAAAGATAGGTATTTAATCAGAGATATTAGAAGGACAGCTGTGATGAGTACCAGAAAATGTTACCTAGAAAATTCAAATACCATATGTGAGGGTTGAAGGTAGAGGCTGAGTTGCTATATTTAGTTAAAACCAGAAGGATTCACTTCATTTAGGAGGTATACTTATAGTAGAGTCATAGGATGGGTATTCAGAATCCACCTAGTGGAGTTGGGTAAGGGCAAACGCCCAGGTAAATAAATATTGTCCTAAAGAAACTACTAGATTGTATACATGGAGGAAGATGGATCATATATGTGCATATATTGTACATGCCTAAATGCACTCATGCTGACATTCTTTAAATTTTTAAATTCTCTTCAAAAGCAAAAGGCTAATGAATTTACCGAGCAGCCTTATCTAAATCATATCCCTAGTTTTCCTGAGAACAAGGAAACCTGTAAGTAATACTTACTAACTTGCTATTAATAGACATTCATGTTTATACTGGCCAGGTAGGAATGAGGTTGCTTCTTTTTTTTTTTTTCTTTTTCCAGGCATCGGTAAATGGGGCCACTCCTTTTTTTTTCTTTTTATCCCTTAAAGTGTTTGTTAGTTTTTTGTTTTTTTTTGTTTTTTTTTTCTAGCATGTTTAAACATTAGACTTCTGTTTGATTTTGGAAATAGCTCCTATTGCAAGTAACCCCGTGTTTCTGGGTAGCTATAGTTTGGAGATAGCAAGTGCGGGCAGCCACCAGTTCGTGTGTGCTGTGAACACAGAGACAACTTCAGACTCCCAATTAAAGGCTCCATAATGCATTCCACTACTGGTGACGAAACCCAGAATAACAAGCAAGACAACTTTTAAAGTAACACATGCAGTGTCTCCCTCTGCATGTGTTTTGTGAGCTTCTGCTTGGTTTGTCAAAAGGAGAGGATGCATTATTTGAATTATTTTGGAGGAAGACTCACTCTTCTTGAAGCTGAAAGAGTGGCTGTGAATGTTCCCAAGTCCGTGTGAGTACCGGAACACTGTGAAGTGGCGGTCCTGACCGAGTGGCGGGGAAAATGCTGAAACTAGGTGAGTCAGTGCTGCTCCCAGACACCTCTGATGTCTTTGTTGGCATTGTGTAAAGTTCAGATGACCAATATAGTGTTGTTGTCTATGATAGAATAGTTTAGTTGCAGTTTTAGAAGAGTTGTGTTCCCTGAATCCCTCCCGTCCTTTTTCTGTGGCTCTGGGTTTGGGGAACCAGTGTTAAGCTGAGGGAGGGATGAACATTATGGGTGAAAAATGGCACCTGAAGTTTTGCATATAAATAGTTTCATTTTTACATGTGTGAAGAGTGGAAATGTTTCAGAAATGGGACTCTGAAGAAATTGAGTAGGGTTTTTTTTACCTGATTTTTAAAATATTTTTTCAGACATAGGAAACTGTAGGACCCCCCATTTCTCAGTGATCTAGTTGCAATGGTAATCTCATGGGGAGCACTGTAAACACTGGGAAGTTTCTGTTCTCTCCTTGGGTAATTGTTGGTCCAAATGTTACTGATCTCATTTTCTCTAACAATGGGAAAGCAATTTTATTTTGTAGATAAAGATTTTTGTATTGTGTTATTTATTTATTTATTTATTGGCAGAACTGGGGATTGAACTCAGGCCTTACCCTTGCCAGGCAAGCACTTATTCTACTGAGCCATCTCCCCGGCCCCTTTGAACTGTGTTTTTAAAATAACATTTTGGGCTTGTTCTGAGTTATACTAATGCTACAAGTAGTCTTAAATTTATTTTTAGTGTAAATAAAGAGAGCTTTTTAAGCAACCACTAAACTTATATATTAGCATTTACTCACTTTTTTCAAGTCTGTGCATAATTTTTGTTTTGGCTTTTCTAAAATTTTTTGTTCAGAAAGCCTTTAGGGGCTTAAGTTGGCTACCTACTAGGAAGAAAAAGGAAATCAGAAGACATAGATTGGTGTTGACATATGTAGTCTCTTGGCTCATTAATTGAATCTTTGATGGCCAATACTATTTTGGAGAGTTACAAATTCTTCTCTTGGATGGAGTGTGGCTACCTGCACGTCATTTATTTTTATTTTTAATTATTATTATTGTTATTTTTTGTGGCTGGCTCAGCCCGCCCTGGGGACAGGGCTGGCAAAGCATGGGGTGCTGCAGGAATGAAATGTGCTCTGTCTCTGCACTTCCCTAAGCTTGCCTAAGTAGATGCTTTAGGTCTTTGAGCTCTCTAGCCCCATCATTTATATTATTTTTTCCCCATCATTTATATTAAATAGGTATTTGTCTACCTAATGCCCAGAGCTATGTATATGATTCTCTGCCTGCATACAGTCTGCCCATTGTATTAACATGATGTGTGTCTGTGATTACATCACGATGTAGATACAGTTGGGGTCCGATCAGGCTTGCTGGGGAAGATTTTGTGGAGAAGTGGGTTTAGGGTAGAGTTCAAAGGGAGGGGAAATAATGAACTCTGGCAGAAAGAAGTATACATCAGAGCTGCCAAGGAAGGAGAGATTAAGTCATGTGTGTTCATGGATAAGCATGAACTGTGGAGAACAGATTGTAAAATTGTGGTTGAAAATAGGCCAAAACAGAAGAGGGAACAGTCTGAGAGTCTGGAGGAGAACTGGACGTGGGAGGGCAGTTAGGATCTTCCACGTGTTACTGGTAAATCTCTCCCACCATCCTGTGGTGCTGCCATCTAGTGGAGCTAGATGAAACTCCTGTGGAAGCACCAACTTTCCATCCTTCTGGATAAACTGTAGTATAATTTTTTAACAATAGGGAACTTGCTTCTCTTTCTTGCAAAGATTTTAAATGAAGGGTTAGAGAAGACAAATGTAGCTGTGTCTTCTTCATGCGATGTTATGCTCAGGGCCCCCCCTTGAGCAGTTCTGCAGAAGAGTGAAAGCACCCGCACAAGCCTGGGCCTGTTGTGTTTTCCTGAGGTTGGCTTATCTGGCTCACGTAGTGAGAGTTCGTCTTGGGGACAAACGGAGGCTGTGACTGTGGGCACCACAACCCACAGGCTGGCTGTGCTTGCCCTCCCTTCTGTCCACTGTGGGTACTCATTCTACAAACACTGAATCTGCACCAGGTTGCAGGTACTCCTAAAGGTGCTGGGATGTAGCATTGAACAGAGACAGAATTCCTCTTCTTTAGGACTGATATTCTGTGCAGGGGAGATTTACTGAGGATCAAACCCAGGGCCACTCTGAGCCCCACACCCAGCCTTTATTATTTTTAAATTTTGAGACAAGGTATTGCTAAAATGTCCAGACCAGGAATAAACTTGTCATACTCCTGCTTCAGCTTTCCAGAGTGCCAGAATTATTTTTTTTGGTAATGGGAAATGAATGCACAACCTCACACCTGCCAGGTAGGTGCTGTGCTGCTAAGCTATGTCCCCAGCCTAGAAGAGACATTTTAAAGAAAGAGAGGCCTCTCTCTCTCTCTCTCTCTCTCTCTCTCTCTCTCTCTGTGTGTGTGTGTGTGTGTGTGTGTGTGTGTTGGGAAGGTGATGAGGTAATGTTAGTGGCAATTGTGATTAAGTCATCACTGGTAATAAGATGTTGGGCTCACCTGAAAAGTATGAGGAAGCCAACCAGGAATGTCCAAGGGTAGGGAGCAGGACTTTCCAGGCTGAGGGCCAGGAGCTATAAAGGCACTGCAGTTGGGATGGCCTGATATATCCCAGAAACCATAGTGACCCTGATATATAGAAGGATGAGGCCACGAGGTAGTAGGGTCCAGATTAGTAGAGGCCCTAAAGACTGGTTCATGAACCAGATTGTAGTGGACATCAGATGAACACTATTTGATCTAGAGGTCTAATCTTGTTTTACAAATGAATCTTAGACAGGGAAGTAAGTCAGGCATCCATGGTTATCCACCCTCATTGTGCCAGAGCTGGAAAGACATCTGTCTGTCTACTGCAGTGTGCTTCCCAAAAACAGCCTGCTGCATGCGGAAATGTGATCACAAATAGGTGCAGACCTCCTGGTGCAGCAGTGGCCTGAGAGGAGGTGCAGTGCCCTGGGCTTCTCTGGCACGGTCCATCTTAGCTTTGCCCTCATACACTTTCCCACCAGTAGAGGATCTGACCTTTCATCCCAAAGACATTCAGTGCCAAATACTGCCTTCTTTTGTTTTGGTGTGGAGATACATTGCTTGGGCTTTCACAGTAATATGCTGTTGATCAGATCAAGAACCTACGATCTCATGAAGGAAGACTGCCCTGTTCCCTATCCACATTCACATGTAAGTTATTTGGATATGTAATGTAATTAAGATGACATTTCCCAGTCCTAAGGTGTGTGAACAGTTTCTTATATGACACCCTTAGTATGAAAAATTGAACACTCAAGATTATTCAAAATTAATTTGCAAACAGAATTTCCAGTTGACAAGCAAAGCTGCACTTTCATCAATATAGCTTAGCTTAGAAAAAATTTATCCAGTATTCCTTATTCTCGTATTGTTCCTTTTTTGAGTGTTGAGTGGTTTAAAGTCAGGGGTACTATAACATTGAGCTCCATTCCTAGTTCTTTTTAATTTTTATTTGGAGACAAGATCTCACTCAGTTGTTCAGGTCAGACTCTACTTGCAGTCTTCCTACCTCAGCCTCCCTCTGAGCTATAATTACAGGTACATGAAGCTGTTCCTGGCTTCCTACTATATTTTGAACCAGCTAGAACTTTTATCCCCTTTCATCTCCTTTATTTTTTTTTTTTTCTGTCTTTTTTTGAGACAGGGTCTCATTGTGCAGTTCAGGCTGGCCTTGAGCTCACTTTGTAGCTCAGGCTGGTCTCGAACTGACAACAATCCTCCTGCCTCAGCCTCCCGAGTGCTGGGATTACAGGCATGCGCCACCACGCCCGGCTTCATCTCCTTTAGATCTTATGACTTCTGTCTCCTGGGCATAAGCCAGCTTCTCTAGTATTACTCTGTGATGAAGGTCAGTATAGCAGAAATAACATTCAGCAGCCACCTGAATTGTCTGTGTTTGTTTAATCATTCTGTGTTCTGTTCCCAGTAGACAGAGTGACATAAAGTATGTGCATTCTTGCAGAGTGAATGCATCATGCACTCCAGTGCTGTTCTTTCCTTCCCTTTTAAGTAAGCATCTCATCAATCCAGTAAGACTTACATTATCTTTGTAATTTGTGCTCATGTTTGTCACTGAGGCCTCCCTCTTTTCTGCCAACCAAGATGATTTCATATGTTCATTTAAAACATATTGTGCATGAATGAGCTCTGAAGCTCCATCTGTTTAAGGTGAGTATGGATTTGCATCCTTCAGAATCAGTATTTTCAAATTTGTTTGGCTACCCATCCGTGAAATGTAGATTAAAACAAAGACTGAAATACCATCTCACCCCAGAAAGAATGGCTATCATAAAGAAATCAACAACAAATGGAGAGGCTCTAGTGTCCCGTCCAGCGGTTCAGTCAACGCAGGTCACCTAGGGGAGGAGAGGGGACTGACGAAGACAAAGAACAGGTGCGCGAGAAATGGAGACAAGACAGGATTCTGATCAAGTCTTGTTTATTCAAGGAAGCGATACAGCTTATATAGCAGAGGGAAGGGAAGTCAACGTCACTAATGACATAGGTATATTAGGGTAATGCTATAGGCTAACAATACTCAGGTGATCAAGTAAAGGAGCACGTGACAGGAAGTCTAACCAAAGGAACACGAGGCAGGAAGTCATGATGCAGCAATTCTACAGGAAGTGTAACTTTTAATCCATAAAAGGAATAGAAACGAAGGCTTGCGGACTACAGTGCCCTCCACACTGTAGAGGGGGGAAAGAACCTTTCTTCACTGCTGGTGGGAATGTAGACTGGTGCAACCATTATTGAAATCAGTGTGGAGACTCCTTAAAAAAGTAGGACTGGAAATCCCATTTAAACCAGCTATCCTCCTCCAGGGAGTTTTCCCAGAGAAACTGAAACCATCATATATGTATACTTATGTTTATAGAGACACAATTTGTGATAGCCAAATCTTGGAAACAACCAAGATGCCTGTCACCTGAGAAATGGATGAAAAGATACGGTATTTTTATACAATGCAGTATTACTCAGCTATAAAGAAGAATAAACTCAAAGCCTTTATATTTAAGTGGATGTCACTTGAAGATATACTCATAAGTGAAATAAACCAGACCCACATGTGTAAATGTCATATAGTCTCCCTAGTGTAAGAATTCAGAAGAAATAAAAATAGAAAGGTATAGCACAATTAAAGAGAAAGCAAGAACTTACTAATTAAACAACGAAGAGAGGGCAAGGAGAAAAGCTAGGAAACACGATGTACATTTATATGCACAAGATGGCTAAGGCAATGATCCTGAAAATCTTAGCAGGTTTTTGAAACTAGCAGTTAATTGGTAGGATCCTCATCCTGACTTACTGTATAAGCTGATACCTGTGAACTAAACAACTGCACTGAAGATAGCAATGTGTAATACAGGCATACACTGTAATGCCTGTTATTCTGGTCTTCTAAATACATATTGCTTCTAATGTCATATCAATTACTGCTCTACTGTCTCTCAAGTAAATGTTTTTAAAAAAAGGATAATAAATTAAAACAGGAGACAAGAAAAAAAGTGTCACAGGACTGTCCTGCTACAATGCTGTATATGGTTATATTTCTAATTTTCTGTGTAAAAATATGTAATTGCTTATTCCTATTTTTAAAAATATTTATTTTTTTCTTCACATTCTGTAGGGATTTAAAGTTTAACATATCGATACTTGATGGAAAATACCTGTTCCATGTTGTGTCTAAGATGTTTGATATTCACACAAATAGTGAGGTTAAGCTCAAGTGCCGTGATATGGGATAATAATATCATTAAGCTTCTCTTCTGGATGTTTATCAACTAAAGTTTACAGACCAAAACTAGAGAAAAAGAAGGGCTGTAAGGACAGCCAACATTTTGGCCCTAGCCTTTCAAGGTCAGTGAGGACTCAGGACACAGAAGAACCTGTACTGTAACATCCTGCGACTCAGTGGTGTCCCAAATTTTCTGATCAAGGAGATTAAGGAGCCACAGAGGAAAATGATTGACAAGGAGAGTCACATGGAGAGAAAACATTTTCTTAGGCTTTCACAGAGAGCAAATTGGTCAAGCAATGGTCATAGCTTATCTACATGGCTGACACTGACAAAGGATCTACAAACTGCAGTACAGAGTTTCAGGATAAATCCTGAAGGGATTTGACTGACCTTGTCAGACAAAAGCTATATTTCTCTTGCTTTATCTTGGTCTTTACCATCCAGCAGAAAAGTATAAAAACAAGATATAAAAAGTAAAGCCATATCGATAGGCTGAGCTGTAAAAGGCTCAAGTCAACAACTTCTGACATTGCTAGTTCTACAGATAACCCACTACTGTTATAGGCTATGGACCACTGGACTATATTGGATTATTTTGCTGAATTCGTGCACCTATAATATTTAGATGACAATGGAATACACATCTCTGACAAAACTAAACAAAAACGGGATACAAATGAAGGACTATTTTGTATCTGGATATACAAAATAGGATAGCTATACAGCTGCTTTCTCTTAATTCAATGAAAAAAAAAGATTTGTACTAACAGTATTTGGACAGGATATCATGTTTGCATCTTGCACTATGAATATCTACTACAAAGACAATAATATGTGAGTATTAATTATTATAACTGTCCTACTAACCTGTTTTGAAACTATTTCATTGCTATTTGTTTTTCAGTAAAATTAATAATAAAAAAATTAAATCTTGAGACAGTTGTAAAAAAAAAAAACACAACAAATTTATTTGGATGCCCCTGGACCAGAGGGCATAGATATCTGCTGTCTTTTAGTTTGTACTTTGTAGCAGAGTAGCACTCCCAGTGGAGTTCCCAAACCTGGGCGTGGTGAGAAAATAGGCATGAGTTCTGGCTGGGGGAAATTCCATGATCAAAACTCAGTAGGACAGCAAGAAAGCAGAAATAAAATGTTTCTGTGGGGCTTCCCTGAGTAGTCAGCCTCAAGAGAATTTGACAAGAAACATCTAGCTTACTGTCTGAGGAGGAGCATCACAAGTATTTGCTGCAAGTGAAAGCTGGAGAAAGAGGGTTCAGTCAAAGGTGCCACCAAAGGCACTCTGCTTATAATGACATCTCAGCTTCCAGGGCTGTGTTTCAGCTGTAAACCGCAGCATGAAGTGCCCAAATGTAATTAGCTTGTTCCAAGCAGCCCCAGATGTACATGGAACACTTTCTAAGGTAGAAATCAGGCCTGAACGTAATACACCAGAGCTTTTCAGCTTTCCTGTGCCCCTTCTTCCATCCTTGCCCAGATCCAGCCTCCAGCTTTGCTCCTAAGTTCATTCTCCTGGTTAGCATCTGGATATCTTTTTGTCTGTCTGTCTGTCTGTCTGTCTGTCTGTCTGTCTGTCTGTCTGTCACACACACACACACACACACACACACACACACACACACACACACACACACACCCTCTTCCAGGGCCTGTAAGTCTTGCCCTTCCCACCTCCTGTGAGGGAGGCAGTTGGCCTAAAGATGGCAGAGGCATTTCCTACACAGAGTACATCTGGATGCCCCTTACGAATGGTAGGCCACCCCAAACTATGACAAGGAGAGACTCTTGTGCTGAGCTTAGCCTTGCCTCATCTCTGTCAACAAGTTTTCTTAGTCACCATGCCCTCCCCCACCTGGAGTGAGACTCCACTACACCTCAACCCTGTTGGAGAAGGGGTTTTCTAGTTGTTCCCTGAAACTTTTTAGACAGGAAGCTGGAAGAAATGGGGTGAAAGTTGGTCAACTGCATATCTTTAGGTTCCTTTCCACCTGCCCTTTTGGGCTGGGAAAGTAGAAAAGCTGACAGCACGATTGGAAATCTTTAGGCACTGTTTTCTCCTTCTTTGCCCCAAATAATACACCTTTGATGGCTCTTACTGTATAAGAAAACAAAAGCCCAGTTTAGAGTGCTCATGTGCAAGAGAGCATTTTATTAGCTTGTTAATTAGGATGAAGCTTGAATAAGCAGGTGAGTGGTGTGAAGAGCCCATTTCCTCTGCAGCCTGCTTCATGTGTCCCAGGATCATCCTGAGTGGCTTCTTTCATGTTAGGAGGCTCCTGCAGCAGGAGGGAGTGGCCTTTTCCAGAAGCCCCTACCAAATTTCTGATGTCTCAAAGACCAGTGGTACCTGTTATGGTGATTGGATTAGGTTTGGATTGCCCAACTCTATGGCCAAGTGTTCTGGTTTTACTCCAAATCAATTAAAATGGGTAGAGCTGCTCCCTAGAAAGGGACAGATAGAAGTGATACTGATTCAGCTATGATTTCTAACACAGGCCTCTGCTTCTGGTATTTTTTTCACCAAATTTCTTATTCCTCACTCACTGACAATGAACTTTATAGTAACACCCTGTGACAAATGTCAGATGTAATTAGGGAGAGTACAGACCCTGACCCCATGAAGCACAGCAGCACTAGATCCCAAAGGGAGATTTAAAAAGTCAATAACACACTGCTGAGCTACTCAGATTTGTCTGGTAAGCATTACACAGTTAGAATTGGAGAAAAATTAATTACACATCTTCAACCTATTATAATTATATGTCACTATTAAACACTGAAATCCAATATAATTTTAAAAAACCTATAAAAGACCATATATTCCTGCATAGTCTGTGTTTTAAAGATATGAGCTTTATCACTGTATTTGACCAATTATTTTATCTGAAATAAATGGGATGTCAGTAATACACAGCTTTTGAAACTGCACAGAAATAAGTAAAACAAAATGAGCAGTCCTAGAGAGAGTTATTTTATTTGGTCCAGGCAAGTGCTGCAGAGCACTATTCAGATGGGGAGCAGGAGAGGAAGGTATAGGCATGCAAAGAAAGCTGCTTTGTGGTGTGTGGGCTGGAGCAGAAGAGGTAGCGGTTTATCCTGTGGATAAATTTACATCTGACGTGTAAGGTCTGAACTCCAGAGCTCAGTCTTTAGCCAGGCAGTGTTCCTGGCCACATCCACTAGGGAATGGGTGTGTGGGGCCAGTCCAGCAGGGGGAAGTCCAGCAGTTACTGGTAGGATTTGACCCAAATCCCAACAAGAACTGGAGTCAACAGAGCCATCCTTTTAGATCCTAGAAGCCTGATCCAGGAATGCTGGGCAGACTCCAGGAGTGCTGTGACCCAGAGGGGATCCCTTAGTTCCTGAGGCCACAATCACAGTCATAGAGATTGAGTTCTAGTTCCTTTTAAGAAACTTGTACAGTGAGCCTTTGAATATGCCACTTCAGCATGCTGAGCCCATTTTCTCATTTGTAAACAAGTTTGAGGAATAAGGAAATGGAATGAAACAACTTAAAGAACCTTCCTTTGAGTGCTAGCTTTTTGATTCTTAGATATTATGGCAGGTGTGCTGGGAAGAGTCATGAAGAACTGGGATGGGGATTTGTATTCTCATGTTAACCTATATAAATGGGTGGGAACACTGCCTCTGTATTGCATGGCACAGATGGCTTAAATAGCTCCCATGTGGTTTGCATGGCTTACTGTGGGCTGTGAACTGTCCGTGTCACTTGGATACCACAGACAGGGCGCCTGGGGTACAGTTCACTGAACAGAGGGGTTGCGGCCTTTGTCAAACCAGAGTTGAATATTGGCTGCCCAGCTCATGTCCCCAGACATCAAAATGTCAAGGAGTGTGGTAGTCATCTGTGTGAGTCCGGATCAGGCAGTGACTCGCAACAGGTTCTGTGTTAGAAATGGTTTCCAAACTTTATCCAGTGATTGGCAAGCCTGACTGGTATTTTGTGCTCCTGTTTTGTTAGGAATCTGCTCAGAATGCTGTTATACATGAAGTTGCTTGTTTGTTTTGAATGTAAGTCTATATAAACCATTGGTCCCACACTCAAATGCCTACAGGAACCAGGAAAGTAGTAAGAAAGTATGTTAGTGCTCTATATAATAAACAATTAGGAGTTGTGAGGTTTGTGGAAAACTTGGAACTGGTCCCCTTTAAAGCCATTGATGTTCAGGTGAAAAACAAGATTTACCTGGCCAAAGAGAATGCCACCATGAGCTGGACCCAGTCCTAATGGTGAGCAGTTTGTAATTCTTGTACTGTAAACAAACTGACTTTGACTATCATTGCTGCTTGCTTGGTGTCATGATACTGAAATGGTGTTCAATAATTGATGGATTTGCGAACGCTTTATTGTTTTACCTTTATATTTGATGTCAGCTCTTACCTTAGATTATAAGATTGGCTATCCTGGTGATAAGGACACACTGTAATTTCCACCCACAAATCAGATACCTTAAAAGAAATTTATGTCGTGAAAATAATTTTTGCTTTTGGATGTTGAATCAATTTAGAGAAGTGGAGATGAAAATTTCACGCAAAACAGTTCTGAGTACTTTACATTTGAAAACTTTGCATCACTGAAGATGAGGAACTTTAAGCTTTTGAAAGTCCCACTTCTGCTTTGCAAGTCCCTCTGCTTTGTCTTTCCTGTGTGTTGGGAGGGGTGGGGTTAGTGACTACAGCAGCCTTGGGAGTGGACTTGTGTTCATTCTCTTCCCACCCACACTCGACATTTCTGCTTCCCCACCCAGGTGGCTTGTCACCCTCCCTCCCCTAGAAAGGAACAAAGAAACCAGCAAATGCATTTTTTGTTCAGTATTAGTCCTTCACTAGCCTTTCCTTTAAGGAGTGCTTATTCTTTTTTGTGTGTGTGCTTGTATTTTTAAAAGGAACTGATGGTGGTACAAAAAATAGGACAGAGCTAATCCTAAGTGCCACCTCTCTGCACAGAACATTTCCTGCACTGTTGAGGACAGTTTGGAGCCCATAGCCTTGCAGGCACACCTGTGCCCCCCATCTCAATCACAGCAGCCAGACCAATGCTCCAGAACACAGGAGGAGAGGGCTTTTTATTTTCATTATTACTATCATTTTACAAAATAATTTATTAAAATTGTAATATATGTGAGATAAGTAGACACATTTACATAATGTATAGTGATCAAATCAGAGTAACTATCACTTCCAGCTCTTTAATCATTTATCATTTCTTTGTGTTGGGAAGCCTTGAGTTTTTCTAGTTCTTCAGTAATTGCTAAACTGTAGTCTTTTGCATGTGTTTAGGAGAACACTAAGTGTCACTCCTTCCATCTGGCTGTGTTTTGGTACTCACTGTCCAACCCTTCTCATATCCCCCTTTCTTTCACCTTCTTGGCTTCTGATGACCACTCTTCTAGTCTCTGCTCTAGTCTCTGCTCCCATGAATTCTTTATAAAGAATTATAAAGGCACTACTTTATAAAGGCACTACCTTTTCACATTTTTTTCCTTTTCACATTCAAGACTGACTTCATCTATTTAGAAAACATGACAAAATTAATCAGTGTCCAATGATAAATCCTAAATTGGCTTTAGAAAACACAGCATGTCGTAAATAAAAACAGACTGTAAAAGGCAGCTTGTCCGAGGTGCTTTGCTTACTGGTGTGTTTATCACTTGGAAGAAATTCATGTCTTGAGTAAAGAGGTGTCTGGAATTCCCATCTGGGATTTATTAGTATATACATTCAACTGGCTCAGTGCTGGATGTTAGCTCTTAATTTAAAGGAAACAAAGTTTCCAGTCTGAGGTTAGTGAGGTTACTGCTCTTTTAAAGTGGGCAGCTATTGCACCTGTCTTGCTGGCCCTGGAAATTCAATCAACAAGTTTTATTCAATCCATCTTATTAATAGTCTTTAGGACTACTGCAGTGCATTAGATGGGTGGCTAGTAAGGTTGCCTCTAGAAAGATAGGCACAGTCTGTGTATAGAAGTCTGGAATCCTGTGAGTGTCTCCTGGGGAGGTTCACGTCTGCTCAGCACTCGGCATGCGAGGGTGCTGAAGGGCGGGCATCCGTTCTGTGAGTGCTGTACAACAGGATGTTTACAGCTGTCAGGATGATTTTCTTCTTGGCTTCTTTTCTGACAGATTGTTGGGGGCATTTGTTAGGTTTATAGATACTGGCAGATTACTAGCCTCAGTTCTCCAGTGCAGTGCAAATGCTCCTCCTTATTTTCCTTCTTTGAAGGAATGTACTTTTTTGAGTAAAGAGAAATTAAATTTATTCTTATATATTGTCATAATTCAGTATCATGAAATGATTACTCATTTGTTATATGATGCCTTCAAAGAATCCAATTTGTGTTATATATTCTCTATAAAGAAAAAACAAACACAAGCTATAATCTTGTATTTTAATTAGCATAGCTTAGAAATCTGCTTCTGAAGACAACTGACATCAACATCAAGGATAATAGAATTAAGTATGGTAGTTCCTTACAGGCTTCAATAGGCTTCATAGAGGAGATGGTACCTGAGTAGACTTTGAGGGGCCAAAACACCTCTGTTGTTACACAGCAGAGACATTAGATTGGTTATAGCTGCCTTCAGTGTGGCTGTATAAGGTGTCATGATTTATCCTTAGGTTTCTTTTTTTAATGTTAATTTTTATTCTTTTGATACAGGGTCTCACTACACAATTCAGACTCATAGTAATCCTCTTGTCTCAGCCTCCCCAGTCCTGGGATTATAGTTGTGTGCCACAATGCCAGGTTATGGGGCTAGCATGGTACACCCAGGATGTTGTATGTTATGGGTCAGTGCTGAAAGAAACGACAAGACCTGATGAATGTAGCTTTAGAGGTCTCACTAAGATTTGTCTCTCTCCAAGTGAGCCCAGAGCCTCAGAAGCATCTCACATTTATTCAGGGGAAAAGGCAGGTTAAGGAATGTGTATAATTACTTAAGTGAATACAAACTGCTATCTCTGTTGACTTTTATCATTTGCCTAACACTAGGTCCACACAAATGCTAGCTGATAACATCCCAAGTAAGGGATCAAAGAACAGGGCTCTAGGAGAAGATGTTATCTGTAACAGGGTTCCAGGGCTGGCATGGCCTGCAGTACTGAGGATTGAACTGGGGTCCTTGCACTTGCCAGGCAGGTGTTTAGTCCGCTGCGCTATCTACCCAGCCCCATCATTAAGGTTTCTTAGAAGTAATTTCCAGTTAGTGAAAATGAGTGTCAAAAATTTCTAAATGATACTTTTTACTCCACTCATATCTATGAGCATGTAGGAGCAGACCCATGAATCTATGCGTTATAACATCTTTTGTACTCCTTCCACTCCTGTTGCTTGTTTTTGGAGAGTAAGGCTGGTGTGTCAGCTGGTGCCCTGGGAATGGTCTTGCCCGCAGCTTGTCCTGTCTGTGCTGTCTTCATGGATCAGGGTCTGTGGCAGCCTGTAGTTGTGACAGCTGTGAATAATTATATACTGGCCTTAGTGACATTGAAATTGTCAACCCATGGTCTTAAGAGGTACTAGTTTAAAATCTTAGGTAAGGACAATTAGAGATGATGACATAACTGATACAAGAATGGAGGGAAAGATGGGCTATTCAGGAAATATATTGACTATGTGACTTAGTGAAATTAGAAATAAGGAGAGATAGAGCACCATAAATGAATGGCAATCATAAGGCTTCTAGCCACCCTTGTCTATGTGAGAAGAAATTTAATGTTACTTATGAACAAAGCCAACATGCTTTGCTGGAGGTGGCATTAGGTGTCTGTGCTGTCAGAGATAAGGGTATCTGTCCCTTGGTCCTGGAGCCTCAGGAGCCACTAAGGCCAGCTGGAGCACAGGGGCCCAAAGCTCCAGGTCATGGTGCCCTTCACTTTTAGTGTCTTATTCCTTTCATTTATAGGATGAAAGGAATCAGTGTGTAGGCCCAAACAACAGCATTAGTACAAAACAAACGTGTGGTCCTGTGAAATAATAACACATAAATTGAAAGATAATAAGACTTCGTTATTTACTAATAGAATGTGTACACTTCTTAGGCCCCACATGTATGTATCAGAGTGTAATCAGGAGACCAACTACTCAGGCATTTGAAGAAGAAAGTTTAAAACAAAGAAATACTAAGATAATGGATGATGAAGCTTTTGAGAAATAGAAGGAAATAGTATTTTCTGACTGTCTTGTCATCTTTGAAATGCTTCAGCATAAGGCCTTTGAGAGGTGGGATTAGAAGGTGAACAAGAAAACTTAAATAAATGTTAAATACTAATATAGTCCCTCGAAAAATTAAATGTTACCATGCTGTCTAGCAGTTCCATTTCTAGACATGTAGCTAAAATAGTTGAAGGGGTCTCAGGAGATATTCTGTAGCTATATTCATAGCACCATTTTTCACAATTTCCCAAACTGGAAGCAACCCAGAGCAAAATGCAGCAGAATAGCATTCAGCCTTTTAAAAAAGGAAATCATGACATATTTTAATATGGATCATTCTTGGTGACATTATAAATGCTAGGTGAAATAAACCAGTCACAAAAATACAAATGTTGTGCAATTCCATTTATCTTGGATGCCTATGGTAGTTGGATTCTTAGAGATAGAAAAGAACTCACTAAAAAGTTTTGCAAAACAAAAAAAAAAAATTTCTGTGGGTGGATGGCAGTGATAGCTGGACAAAATGTAGTTAATGCAACTGAAATGGTTAAGACAGCAAATTGTATGTGTATTTTACCCCAATTTAAAAATGGGGACTGACCAGTGTTCTTCTGGAGCATAGATGAATAGTGCACATAAGGAGCACACTGCCCACTTCGGTGGACTTTGGTGGCTGCCCTTGGATCCCTTGGTGACAGAGAAGTCACTGCAGTGTGGTGGCAGAAGTGGCTGGAAATCCAGCCTCTATGACACTGAGCAAAACTTCTTACAGGGCAGTTTTGTTTGGAGGCATTCTGCCACAGAATGTCAAACAGGGGCCTCAAAGAAGCTGCTCAAGGCTGGTAGTGCAGCCAAGCATGTGCTGTGGGAACCAGGGCCTGAAAGAGCATCTGCTTGAGCTCTGGGTACTGGATAAGCCAGGGGCGCTTGCAGGAGCACACAGAAAGTCCCAGACACAGGTGAAAGTGTCTTGCTGTAAAATCTCTGCAGTGCCTTCCACTTATAAAACTGGCAAAATAAAGGATATTCAAATCTCCCTTTTCTAATAGCAGGTAATAAAAGATAAATTTTAATGGGAAGCAATAGATTTGTGGATGGCCACCTCAGTTTCTCAAATCTTGGATTTACATTGGATCCCATTACCCTAACTTCTTGTTTCACTTGCTCATTGTCCTAACAGTCTAAACTTTAGAAAGAAATTGTGTCATCGCAAGATAAATGATACAGTCTAATATTAAACTGTGAATTAGCTTGAGCAAATAGCTCATGCAGTGTCTTCGTGAACATTGGTAGTCTCAAAAATGTTAAACAGGCTGTAGAATTCACCCTTGTGAATTCTGAGGTACACTGGCAGACAAAAAGATAGAATCTGAGAGCTAAAATTGCAAGTGTTTCAGTGACTTACAGTGACCAGGTCATTGAAACTTAGGAGACTCTAAGGTTCAAGTTTGGTTAAAAGTGTGGAAGTGTCACGTGTAAGGTAAAAATGGTGTGAAGTTGATACTGTTTTTGAATACCTCTAAGTAATTTTCTCTGGTGGAGACTGACATCCACCTCCCAGCAAGTGTCATCCTTATGGTACGGTGTTTCCTCTAGCCTCAGAATAGGTTGCTGTTTCTTTGGGGGCAGATGACGTAGTTGGCTTGTCTTTAGAGTAGTTTTTCTATATGAAGATGCAAAGTGTATATATATCTATATCTATCTATCTATCTATCTATCTATCTATCTATCTATCTATCTATCTATCTATCTATCTAATTTTTTTTTACCAGCTCAGCATTCCCTGAGGGTGGGGCTGGCACTGCATGTGATGCCAGGGATTGCACCACAGTCCCCTGTGCCTGCTTAAGCTTGCCTAAGCAGGTGCTTAAAACTGTTGAGCTATCTCGCTGGCTCCAAGAAGATATATTCTTGGATGAGGTAATTCAATTATTTAGTTGACCTAACTTACCCTATGAAGTTGGGGCACCTCAACTTTTCTTCACATTTCTTACAGGCATTTTGGTTTTTAAAAATCTGTACAGCAAGAACAACTTTTTCTATTAGAAAAAAAGAGAAATATAAAGGAAAGAAAAAAGGGAGGAGGGGAAGGAAAGGAAAAGAAGGAAGCCAGCCAGCCTTAGACACAACATTCCTCTGTAAAATATGAGAGGTTCACAGTTTGAGGAGCTATACCCCCAGAGCAAGGGGTTCAGGAGACAAGAAATCCAACTCTGTATTGTACTGTTTTTAAGTATAAAATCAGGTGAAATAGTGGCTAATGCACATTAAATTTTTATTTCTGTTTTGGCTGGGTTGAACAGAATTTAAATTGAGAAAATTAAATGGCTTATGATGGGACTTTGCTAAATCTGCTAGAATAGTTTTCATATTGAAAAAGGGATTTTTAGGTTTCTTCACTTTCTGCTAGGAAAATTATGGATTTAATGTTACCTTTTGTTAGGTAGACATACACTGCTCATGTTAATGGTTTTTCAGAAAATGTACACATTTGATGACATGTATAATTTTGTGAATTATAACGTACATATCTGTGTAGCTCCACTTTAAGAATAGTCTGAATAAACTTACATTTTGTAGTCTCATCTGTCAAGTGGAAAGACTTCTGATTCATGCATTGGTGCTACCTGCAAAGATAGCTTCCTCTTGATCTGAAACCCTGTTTGGATAAGTTCTGCTTTGGTTCCTATTTTCACCACCTAATGAGTTTGGGGGTTGGGTTGAGCCTTAGCCCTGGCCATCTACCCCTGGCAAGCCAAGCCCAGTCCTGTAGTTTCCCTGGCAATCTTTTCTGTCTCTTAGAGGTGCTGTGGCATACTGCTAGCTTCTTATGTCTGCCCATGTCAGAAACTTAACATAAAAATCAAACTATGATAACTGCAAGTGGGTTGCATTGTACTTTCAAACACTTCTCAGACTGAGGAGCATTATTGCAGTGGATTTGTTAACTGGTGGTGAACTTGTTACACCCAGCTGAGTTGAACTAGTGTTGTACTGGGTGTGGCAGGCTCACCTGGAGATTGTTGCCAGCAGCATAAGAGGCAAAACTGGAGAAACTGTCAAGAGGCTGTTAGGGAAGCTCTTTGGAGAAGCTGTTGAAGCTGCTGGCTCTCTTGGGTTATTCTGCTGGAGGACCTTGTCATGCTGGCTTTCATGATGAACTTGGCTATTCTTTTCAGTAGAGGAGCTTGAGACCTTCTTTGTCACTAAGAATGGTTGTGGTTAATTTTGGGGTACCTCTGATCCTCATCTTGAGCAGACTTCCTGGCTCCAGCAGGGAAGATGATATATTGCTCAGCCTCCTGAAGAAGCTTGTTGTGATGGCTTTCCTGATGGGAGCTCAGCTTTCCTCATTTCTGGAGGAGCTTGAGCTCTCACTGTTGTTGAGGATGGCCATGGTACTTTTAGGGGAGCTCTGGTGTGCCTTACCTTGAGCAGTGCTTCCTGGCTCCAGTGCAGATCCCTCAACCAGCTAGCACAGCACATATCCTCCATCCCGCTGACATAGACTTTCTAGCTTCCACCTTTGGGCCTTCCCAGCACATGTGAAGCTGGCCTGCATGGGACATTGTTATGGGCTCTCAGCCTCCAATTGGACTTGTCAGAGTCATTGTTCTGGGCTCTAAGTTTTCAGCTGGACTCATGCAGGACATTAGGCCTTCAGTTGGATTCTTTGGTCTTTAGTGTGTGAACAGATTTCCTGCACTCTTTGTATATGATTCTTTGGATGATTCATTATAAAATAATCTTACAAAATGTGTCCTGTATTATATTGTTTCCCTTGCAAAAACCCCAAACCAGGACAACTACTTTTTGTTTTTGTGGATTTCAAATTTTGTTCAGAAGTCTGACTAAAGCTCTTCATTGCTCAGATATGATCAAGGAGGGGCCATTATTCAACCCTGGTGGCATTACATTCCCCAGCCCCCCGTGACCTCACTGAAGGAGGGGATGATCACTGGCCCATTTCAGGCAAGCATTCGCTTCCAAATGCTTCACAGTAATCAGTGGCAGACTCGTGGCCAATACTGGGAAGAGCATAACCGTCTCACATCATGTGACCAACCTGCCAGCATACAAGGTCTGTAAAAGATGCTGAAAAAGAAAATTTAGTTTAAAAACCTATGTTTATTTCTTTGCAAAATTATTTCCTTACCAGAAAGAGTTAAAGGAAGTGATTAGAGTGGAAATAATCACTACACTAAAAACTTGAATTTCAGGTCAGTATGAAGAGGAACTTTCCAATGGTCAGAAAGGAATGGGGCTGCCCCAGACACATTACAGGAAGGTGTTTCTACCAACAGAGGGAGCTAAGGGTATAGAGGCCCTGTGCTGCTGCCAATGGGTCTAGAGACTGCTTCCTTAGCCAAGCAGAGGATCAGAGTAGATGGCCAGCAGGGTGGTTTCTAGGCCTCAGTTTGTGCTAGGGCTGATCACAGACTTGGCACTTTTCATCACTGTAGCTTCCCTGTTAAGTAAGTGTCATCATCCTTATTTTTAAAATGTGCAGACATAAGTTCCAGGAGATTTAAAAACTTGCACATTTTTAGAGGAAAACAGAAAATTGCATAAGAGAAGACTGCATTGTGGTGTCAGTTACATTCCTGCTAAATGTTCTCAAAGCAAGGATTGACAGGTCACTGCATTAAAAGGGCTTGTGGAGAGACTCACTTGGGCCCCCTTCTGCTTATGGTTAACATATTATAAAAGTGTTGAGAGGAAGCATGCAAATCCTGGAGTCCCAAGCAAGTGAGCCCATGAACACAGATCTTTTCTACATATGTGGAGAGAGAGAATGAACCAACTCTAGATAAGTCTTTGAAGACATAAATAATAGAAGAAAAACTGAAGAAAGCCTCAAAACCACGAACAGGAGGCTACTTTTTTTTTGGGGGGGAGGGACAGCTTAGCCTACCCTGAGGGTGAGAGCTGACATGGTATGTGGTGCCAGGGATTGAACTGCAGTCCCCGGTGCCTGCCTAAACTTGCCTAAACAGGCACTTTAGACTGCTAAGCTATATTGCCATCTCCAGAGGCCACTTTTTATATTAAGCAAACAACTTTTGTAACCTGAAGTTTTGAATATTTTGATTCTTGCCAACAGGGTAGAAATAAAACATTCATGAAATGATCTGAGGCTTGTATGCACTGGCAGTTGTAGGCACAAAGCTAGTTTCCCTACATGGTTAGTATGTTTGCAGAGAAAGTGCCACATCCTTGCATTTGAAGTGTGTGTGTGACCCTCCAGAATAAGGGTATTTGCTCTTCCTCTCTCTGCTGCTGTTCTCGGCTGTGTTTTATATTAACTAGCTGATCTCACCTTTTTCTCAGCACATGTCTGGGCTACTGGAAGCAAAATGTCCAGAAATTTTCTTTTTAAAAAGAGATTTAAGAATAATGTTTTTTTCACTTCCTCTTTGATAAGGTCAGTTGAGTTGGTGTTACTAAGCCTTTCGTAAAATCAGTGTGAAATTTAAGGTTGAATTCATTTGGTCTGTGGTCAAAATTATACTAAGAAGCTCCCAGTAAGAATGATATCTAGACATACACACATTATATATACAGATATATGATTTCAGCATCACATTTAAATGTTATTTGTTATTAAGTAAGAAGTGACTCTTCACTCCTATCCTGGGGTATTAGGGATTGAACTCAGGGCCTTTGCACTGATATACATCGACTATTTAAGTGCTTTCTTAAATCTCTAAGTTGCCCAGGCTGGGCTTAAACTTTAGATTTTCTTGTCTCAGTATGTCAGAGCTATTGTTAGTTTCTATTGGTATCAGATTTTTTTGTTATAGATATTGAGGTGATTTCTAGACATATTGTCATACTAGGGGATATTGGAGTTTTTCTTACACATTCAACAATGAACAGGTTTCTCACCTACAGGAGGTTCACAGATCATTGCGGTATGCTGGGTTATTCACTGGGACTAAAGATTAATCTCTTTTAATAAAAACCTAGTAAAATATGTTCTGATATCAATCAGAAGACCAGGGTAGCCCTAGACAAACAGCTGTCTTTTATTACTGTTTGGTAATTTAGGACTATAGAATGAGTTAGCCAGGGCAGATGGCTTTGAGGTCATAGAAACAACCAAGGAGCATCCTTATCATACAGTCTTTTAAAATAAGCTGAGCTTTCATTGTTCTTAAACTTAGACCAAGACACTTCCCCAAGGTGACTGCTTGATTGAATTTAAATAAAAAAGAAATTTCTTGCTCTTTTCCTCCCTGGCTGTTGGAGGATCCCTTGCCATCATGAATGACACAGTAACTATCTGAACTCAGAAGTTCATGACCAACCTACTTCTTCAAAGGAAACAAATGGTCAGTGATATCCTTCACCCTGAGAAAGCAACAGTACCTAAGACAGAAATATGGGAAAAACTTGCCAAAATGTACAAGACCACACCAGATGTCATTTTTGTGTTTGGTTTCAGAACCCATTTTGGTGGTGGCTTTGGCACGATTTGTGATTCCCTAAATTATGCAAAGAAAAATAAGCCCAGACATAGACTTGCAAGACACCACCTGTATGAGAAGAAAAAGACCTCAAGAAAGCAGTGGAAGGAATGAAAGAACAGAGTGAAGAAAGTCGGGGGCACCGCAAAGGCTAATGTTGGTGCTGGCAAAAAACCAAAGGAATAGAGATTCTGCAGTGCCTGTCTGCAGTGACTGTGACTCTTTTCATAAGAGGATTTAATAAACTGTACAACCTTAAAAAAAAATTCCCTCAAGGTTTCCTGAGGATCATGATGAATGTCCAAAGATCAGCCAAGCTGTTAACATAAATTGAATTACAGGGCTGTTTTGGCGGTGCTTGATCATCAGTTGTTCTCCTTGGCTGGGCTGAGCTGGACCAAAGCCTTTTTTGTGAACCAGGGTAAAAACAAGTAGGGCTTTAAGAACATGTACTTTAACATATCTTATGTGGATTTTGAGCAGTTGGACTTGCAAAAGTCCAACATTTAATAAATACTTCTTATAAGAACACTTTTCTTTCTTTCCTTTTTTTTTCCTGTACTGAGGATTGAACCAGGCAGGTGCTTATTCTACTGAGCTATCTCCCTAGCCCTGGAACACCTTCTGAAAGAAGATAGTGAAAATAATTCTGTTTGGGGAAGATTGAGCATGGCATTTTGATTATATGGATATCAGTAATCATTTTCATCACTATTACCTTGAAGAAGTATTGCTCTACCTCAGTCACAAATCAGGGGAGGCTGTCCTAGCTGTGTAGCACATAACCCAGATGAGACTGCTCAGAGCCTCAGGGGAGATCTGTGGAGATCTGGGCATGGCAGGGAAAGGCGAAAACAGATGACATAGCCAGAGGAAGGGACTGCGGGACACCTGGCATGGGACAGGAAAGACTGTGAGTGACTAGGGAGAATATCTGCTTTAAGGCAGGATTAGATAGATGCCTAACAGAGACCAGAGTTAACTGTGGCTTTTAGGAGGTGCAGACTGCTGTCCTTTGGACAGTGAGACCAGTTTCTGGGAGGCCCCATAACACTTATATTTTCTTCTTCTCTCTCCAGCTGGCTGTAATGTCTCTCTTCCTCTTGCTCTTTCAGTAAGATTGAGGTAAAAATTCTTAGGGCCTTAGGTATGTATTATATTACTATTTTTTATTGGTTTATTGAAAGGAACAGTTAATGTTTGATTTTTGTGCTCTTATACTTGGTAATCTAAACAACTACTTTGAAGATAATATATGACAACCATTGTTAATTTCCTGTCATCTTGTTTTAAAGTTCTATATCATTTTTATTTTTTGTTTTGATTTTGTCATTGTTATTTTGTTTTTGTTTTTTTTCCTCTTTAAAATAAAAGAATCACCAATATGAAGTGGTTTAATAGCTAATCCTTATATTAATATTTATATTCACTGTCCCTGTTTGTGAATATTATATAAACACTCTTGTGTTTAAACCTAATATTTACAAGTATCTTTTACAAAGGATTAGTAAGAAGGTAATAGTCTACTTAGTGCTTAAAGTTTTCAAATCATTGTATGCTTATAAGACAAAATCTGTGAAGTACATACTGCTATTTTTATACTTATTTTATAGTTGAAGAAATGGAGGACCAGAGGTTAAATAACTTTTTAAAGATTTATGTATTTATTTGGTATGGGGTCTCGCTACACAGCTCAGACTCATTAGTGATCCTTACATCTCAGGCATCCCAGTGCTGAGATTATAGGCATGAGCCACAACGTCTGGTTTCACTGGCTGGCACAGTATCAGGCCAGCATGACATGCAGTACCCGGGTTTCAGCTTGTCAGGCAGGTGCTTAGACCATCAGAGCTATCTCCCTGGCCCCAATCATTTGTTTTTAAGGTCATACAAATAATAAATAGCAGGACTAAACATAAATTCAAGCTCTGAAATGCAGATCTTTTATAGTTTTTACTGTATGCACAGATGTGTCCTCCCTTATATAAAATGAGAAAAAGGAAAGCAGCTGGAAAATACTCGTATTAAAGAATGTAATTTTTCTTACAATTTCTTTCAGATCTCCTATTAGAGACCTTTTGCCTAAGGTTGGTAAAAAACAGTGCTCTGCAAAATACCTCCCTAAGACAGGTTTGCTGGCAGCAGCTCTTTTCTGCACTTCTGGGAAAGGAAAACCTGATTCTTAGCACATGGGCTGATATTGGGGCAGAACTGACCTCTGGTCCCTTGGCTCTGGCCTGTTTGTTCCATTACCATTTTTCTAAAAGGCCGGAGGCAATGTGTGTGCGTACCTAGCTAGCTACAGTTTGAGCAGGTGTGGTGGGGTGTAGTAGGGGCATCTGGAAACTGTAAGGGCTTTGGTGCTCTGGGTGTGCAGAGACACCCGGTTTCCTGCTCATTTCCTGCTCTGGACTTGTGAAGCTGTGTCTTGTAAAGGTTCTCCCAACCATATGAAGTATCTACTTTACTTCCCTCCAAAACCCTAAAAACCTGACTGCTTAACAATTCATAATTTTAGGCATATAAAGCCCCCAAACAGAAAAGCCAAACCGACTTCTAAATATATTAACCTTAAAAGGAATTTGGTGCATACATTTGTGTGTGTCTGCCACAGCACCCAGGTGAGCCGTCGTCCCTCATCCCTGATCGTGGGCTTGGGCTTGGGTCTTCCCCAGGTGTTTGTGGCCTGCCCCGCCCTACCCCGTCCCGCCCTGCCCCTCCCCGCCTCCCGCCCCTCCCGCCCTGACTCCCCTCCCCTTCTCCCCCTCCCCCTCCACTTCCACTCCCCAC
>PVKA01003673.1:93987-107363 GCA_004027165.1 Ctenomys sociabilis | reverse complement strand
TTGGTTGATTTCCTTATGATAGCCATTCTTTCTGGAGTGAGATGATATCTCAGTGTTGTTTTTATTTGCATTTCACGAATGGCTAGTGATGTGGAGCATTTTTTCATATATTTATTTGCTTCTTTAATTTCGTCCTCTGAGAAGTGTGTATTCATCTCAGATGCCCATTTCTGAATTGGGTCTTTAAATTTGAGGGCCCTGTTATATCTTAGTTTTTTATAAATTCTAGACAGTAGTCCTCTGTCTGATTGCTTATTAGTTAGGATTTTTTCAAAGTTTGTGGATTGTCTTTTCACTCTGTTGACAATTTCTTTTGACATGCAGAAGTTCCTTAAGAAGAGTTGATTCCATTTGTTGATTCTTTCAAGAGCTTCCTGTGCAAATATATGTTTGTTCATGAACTCTTTACCTACCCCTATGTCTTCATGAGTTCCTCCTACTTTCTCTTCCAGGAGATTGAGTATTTCTGCACCTAAGTTAGTTGAATGTCAATGGAGTGCCCACTTTTGACAGGTGTAGACAAAGGAAGGGGTGTAGAAAGAAAAAATCATGATGTGTATGTATAGACAGTACAGTTGGGATAGATAATGCTGTGCTTCTACATAATTCTATGAGAGGCAAGATCTGCACTAATGGTGGTTGGACAGGATATTATGTCGGCTTCTAGTACTATGGTCATCCACTAGGAAAATAATTATTGAATTTTTGATGTAATTCAGGTATAAAAAAAGAAGATAAGTAAGCAGCTACACTCTTAATTCACTGATAAGAGATATCTGCTAAAATAATATCTGTAAATATAATATCATGTATGTACCTTGTACAATACCAAAATGTTATTAAAACAGTTTGCAATGTATTAATTTATCGAATCTGTATGGTTAAGGTGTCTTGAAACTGCCTGATTGACATTTGTACTTCAATAAAATTAAAAAAAATTAATTTTATTGAGAAACAAATAGCAATGAGACAGTTTCAAAACTGATTAGGAGGACAGTTTCAATAATGAATACATTGCATATTGTTGTCTTCGTAGTGGTTATTCATAGGACAAGAGATGCAGACATAGTATCCTGTCCAAACACTATTAGTACAAATCCTTTTATTCGTTGAATTAAGAGAATGTAGCTGTATATCTATCCTATGTATTTTGAATGTACAGATACAAAATGGTCATTCATTCGTATCCCTTTTCTGTTTAGTTTTCTTAGAAAGTGGTATTTTGTTGCCATTTAAATATTGCAGGTGGGTGAATTCAGCAAAATATTCCAATATAGTCCATAATAGTAGTGGGTTGCCCGTAGGACTGGCAATGTCAGAAGTTGTTGACTTGAGACTTGAGACTTTCACAGCTCAGCCTATTAATATGTTTTACTTTCAATATTTTGCTTTTATAGTTTTCTGCTGGATGGTTAAGACAAACATAAAACAATACCTTCATAATGAAAAATGTAACTTTTGTATCTGCCAAGGTCAGTCAAATCCCCTCAGGATTTACTCTGAAACCCTGTACCAGTTTGTAGATCTTTTGTTAGTGTCAGCCATGTGGATGAGTCTTAGCCATTGCTTGACCAATATACTGTCTGTGAAAGCCTGAGAGAATGTTTTCTTTCCATGTGACTCTCCTTAGGCACACTCTACATCATCGATCATGTTGCTCTGTTTCCCCATGATCTCCTTGATCAGAAAATTTGGGATGTAACAAAGTTACAGTACAGGTTCTCCTATGTTCTGAGTTCTCACTGATCTTGAAAGGCTAGGGCCAAAATGTTAGCTTTCCTTGAAGCTCTTCTTTTTTCTCTAATTTTTGGTCTGTAAACTTAAGTCATTAACCCTTCAGAAGAGAATCTTAATGATATTATTACCTTGTAACATAGGCAGTTGAGCTTAACTTCACTATCTGGCTGAATATCAAACCTCTTAGACATAGCATGGAACAGGTATTTTCCATCAAGTATTAGTATGTTAAACTTTAGATTTCTACAGAATGTGAAGAAAAGAAATTAAAAATATATTTAAAAAATAAGGAATGAACAATTACATATGTATAGAAATTTAGAAATCTAATCATATACAGCATTGTAGCAGGACAGTCCTATGATTTTTTTCCTTGTCTCTTGTTTTCATTTATTACCATGTGTTTTTGTTTTCATGGTTTCATAGTATAATTTGAAATTCAGATATTGTGATCTCTCTAGTTTTACTCTTTTTCATTAAGATTGCTTGGCTGTTCTGGATTTTTAGTGTTTCTATATCGATTCAAGACATTATCTAGTTCTGTGAAGAATGTCATTAGAATCTGATGAGGATTGCATTGAATCTGTAGTCTTTAATTGATAACCATCTAAGAAATATTAATTTTTCTGACATATAAACCCCAGAGTTCTTTCTGTATTTTAAAATGTTTTTGTATTTCTTTCTTTAGCATTTTCTAATTTTTATTGTAGAGGTTTTTTTACTTCTTTGCTTAGCTTGATTCTTTGGTATTTCTTATAAGCTATTATGAATGGAATTATTTTCCTGATTTCTTTTCCATCTTGTTAGTTACTGCTGTGTAGGAAGCTACTGAAATTTCAATATTGATTTTGTATCTTTGCTGAACCTGTTTACCAGCTCCAAATGTCTTTTCTTGGAATCTTCAGACTTTTCTAAGTATAAGATCACATCATCTGAAAATATGGATAATTTGAACTTTTCCTTCCTTAGCTGTATACCTTAGGCAACATTCTTGTCTATCTCTCCTCCCTCCTTCCCTCCCACCCTCCCTCTCTCCCTCCCTCCCTCCCTCCCTCTCTCCCTCCTTCCTTCCTTCCTTCCCTCCTTCCTTTACTGAAAATTGAACCTAGGGCTTTTACATAAGTATATCCTCAGCCACATTTTTATTTTTATTTTGATACAAAATCTCTCTAAGGCACCCAGGCTTAGCCTGAACTTGTGATCCTCCTGCCTCTGTCTCCTAGAGTGCTGTTATTACATGTGTGTGCCACCAAGCCTGGCTCCCTAGGAAGGGTTCTTAAATAGCAAATAGTAGTTTACTATTGCACCCAGCTATTCCCACTTTCTCAGCTTCTACTCAGTTGCCACTTTAATGTTCTCACCCATCTTATGATTGACCTCTAGAGTCAAATTTGATAATGTCTTAGTTGCATTTGGAATTGTCAGTACATCATCATTTGGAAAACTTTCCTCCACAATCCAGCTACACCTTGTGGTCCAGTCCAGGTCCAGTGTCAACATGCTTCCTCAGGTGCTTATTTGGCTTGCTCACAGGCCTTTCAACAGCATTTGTGAACATGAACTAAGCTTCCTCCAGAAGTACAGTTTTCCTCCTGTGTTCTTGAGGTTTGTGATCAGTGCCGCCATCACCTTGGTTGCCTGAGAAGTTTAGTTTTGAGTGCCAGCTTGGCTAGCCCTACTGTGGAGATGTTTTGCAGGTGTGATGACCGCTTATAATCATTTGAGTTGAAGTAAAGCAGGACACCCCCCCCCATAATACAGGTGGCCTCATCCAATCAGTTGAAAGCCCAAAAGCCTTAAGAGATTTTCAATGTCTTAATATATTCAGCAGAAAACCTGGGTGGGGTTCAAGCTTGCCTAGTGGACTTCTTGTTCAAGACTCATCAATCCTTACATGGATTTCTAGTTTGCAAGGTGCACTACATGAACTAAACCTCCCACTCACCTCAATCATTTGCTGAACCATTACAGAGATATTCTACTTTTAGTTTATGCCTATAGACTTCACCAGTAGTAACAATCAGGAGCTGTGATGCTAACAAAGTGCAGGTAAAGTCAACACACTCCATTTGTCCATTGTCTCAGTAATGCTGTTTATAGCTAACTTTATTTCTGGATCAAATTCAGTCCAAGCTTGTGCCTTGTATCTGTCCATCATGTCTCTAGACAATTCCCCAGGAACCCTCACCTTTCATGATCTTGGCATTGCTGGAAAGCATAGGGAGTTATTCTGTGGAATGCCTCTCAATTTTGGATTTCTCATGCAACATTATCATGAGATTCATGTTATGTTTTTGGAAACACAACAAATTCAGTGCTAATTATTTCATAGAAAGTTTCAATAAATTGTTTGGGACCCTAAAACTGGGGCTTGTTTGACCACTGTTTTTTTTGTCTTTGACTCCTACATTGTTTCTATTTCCTAATACATCTTGGAAATAACCATTATTGAGTATGAACCTTGTAGTCTTTTAGAAATACACAGTCTGCCAAAAACATGTATACATACTTCAGGAAAATAAAAGCAATAGGATGTATTTTCAACAGATGGTGTTACTCTCATCTGGAGGTAATTTATTTATTTATTTTATTTTATTTTATTTTTTATTTTTTTTGCATTACCAGGGATTGAACTCAGGATCTTGCGCTTGCCTGACAAGCACTTATTCTACTGAGCTATCTCCCTAGTGTTACTGTCATATAGATAACCCTAGAGGACGACAGAAAACCCACTACACTGCTGGCCCTTAGAGAAGCAATTGAAAATGCATGTGCATTTTCACACATGACCAAGGATATGTAAATAGTGATATAGAGGAATGAAACTCTCAACCTGAAAGATACCTGGTATGAGTTCATGTTCTCTAGAATTGAAGAATGAATTTTAGGAACCACAGAAGTTAAGAGAGAATATATATATATATATATATATATATATATATATATATATATATATGCTATAGATATAGATATAGATTGATATAGACATATTTATAGATACAGATTGATATAGATATAAATATATAGAAAGTTTCTGTCCAAGAGAGGGACAAAAGGGGTCCTGAGTGGGTTTCAAGGAATCTGCTTTTTCTAGAGATTTGTATAGGGCAAATCCATGAGGTGAAGTGGGTCTAAGGTGGAAAATGCTGGACTTGCACATGAGGTGGGACAGAACTATGATTAATTAGTAAGATTGCAGGCACAATTGTTTAGATAAAATTAATTAAGTTGGGATCAAATGGGGAAATGAGTCATGTAGCAAGCAGACATGAATACAGAACAGAGCCTCTTTCCTGTAGGGGGCTGGGTTAGTGACTCTTCCTGGCTTCCTCAGGGTGATTAATACCTTTCTAGAATATGAACCTCAGATGCCTGTCCCTAGGGAAGTATATGGCTGCATATATGTACTTGTTTGTCTTGAGGTCTGACCCACAGCAGGAGTGTCTGTCTCTCCCTCAGTTGCAAGGTCTTGTTTTCCATACTGGCATCTTCTTAGGGACTACCCCTGTGTGACTACCTATAATATTTCTATCTAAAACAGCTACCTCTAACATTTTTATACATTTATAGCTATAGAAATAGCTATCCATATAAAATGTCTGTGTAGTGCTCAGCTTTTTGTTGATGCACAAAATACCTTACATGGAAAGCATAAACAAAGGTTTATTTTGGTTCATGGTTGTAGAAGTTTCTATCTCTGATCAGAAACATCATGACAGAGAAATGTGGGAAGAGCAAGAGACAGACCCTTAGAAAGCCCACCTCAGTGAGAACCTCTTCTAACTGTTGTAACCCAAAAATGAGGCAGGATCGAAAAGGAAAAAGAAGCACTTTATTTTAGCTGGTACCCAGAGGCGGACACCCTTCAACATATGCTAAGGTGCATGCTAGAGTGGGGAGATAAAGGTTTTTAAGCTTGAAAACCGCAAACGAGGGGAAACTAAGGGGGAAGATTCGGGGAAGGAGTCATTCCCTATCTGTATAGGCAGTTTGTCATTTTCTTATCTGGACAGGCAGTTTAGGGATCTTTACAAAGCTTATTTGGGCTTGGGTGTAGTTCTTGCTTTTGGAATCTAGGGAGACATCTGGTGACAGTTAAGCACATTTTTTTTAAACTCAGGGGAGCATTCCTTATCTGTTCAAGCAGTCACAGTCATGCATTTAAAACATCTGGGTGGGGTTTACAAAGAGGACAAAATATCACAAAATGGAGTTCACGTAAGTTTTACAAAATGAAGTTGGTTAAGTCAGCTTCCAACAGGGATCATTATGACGGCAGAAATTTTCAACAGCTTGATCTAGTATGAGAACGGCACTTACAGAACAGGATGGCTGCGCTTGGGTTAGGCTGAAACACTAACTAGGCCCCGTCCCACTAAGGGAATGATTAGCTTGAGCTCATTAATGGACTAGTGAATATGGAAGTATAGCTCCCCTATATCACCTTCCAAGAAAAAGCCCTACCTCTGAACACATGAGATGTTTAGTGGGACATTTTGCATTTAAACCACAAGAGACTGCCATGTGTTAAATAAACATCCACCCTTAATACTGTGTATAACTCCATGTGATTTCTTTAATCATTTTCTACATTACTTAGTTTTATGTGGACTGGGAATCTTCCCAGCTGTTCACAATGCAGTGCTTACACAGTGCTTCTATTTTGCTCATTACCATGTCCTCAGTTGAGCATGATCTTATCATAGGCACTCAGATAGTGTTTGTTGTTAGTGGATTGTGTTAGTTTTTTAAGTGGTGTAGCAGAGAAGCAGAAGTAAGGGGGTGGGGCTTTATTAACTCTGAGGGCACAGAGAGAATCCAAGGGATTTGGGGATCTTCTGACCTGAGACAAAGGGGTATTGGGGTTCTATGGATTTTTGCTAGGGGCAGAATTTTAGGGGCAGGTTCAGTGACATGTAAGGAGTTGATTAGGATCTCAATTGTGATGTGGGGAGAAGTGAAAGGGAATCGTACCTAGGACTGGGTAGGGGTGCAAGGGGAGTTGGTCTCTGAGAAGAGAAGCTGTTGTTTCTGGGCTTCAGCCATGTCTGAGGACCACCATAATAATTCAGCAATTAATACTTGGGCCGGAACCCACCAGGCTGGTATAAGCAGCAGCCTCTTCCTGGCCCACCCCAGAGAGTTTCCCCTAACAGCTTCGGGTTGTATGCAGAGTTCCCACTGATTCCAAGGATCACACTTGCTCATGGGTTCTGGCCCTCTGACAACCCTGATGGGTCAAATCTTATCTTTATGAAAATTTTTAAGAAATGTAGTTTTGAATTTACATTGAGAAAGGGGAACTGACCACTGAGATTAATGGTAGTTGTTAGATGCACGTCCTTCCTTCCTGTCACAAAGAAACATTGTTAGGAGCTCACAACAGCAAATCTCCATCTATTGCTGCTATTAAAACCAACACAAAGCTCTTTCAGGATGTTTTAATGATCAGTGAATGACTTAATGAATGTTGAGCTGCAGGCTATTAACCCTGACTCTGACCTCTATTAGCTATGAATTAAGGCAAGGATGAAGGTAGCTAAAATAGGATCAGAGTAAATATGCAGAGTAATTAAGCTTCATTGAGTCCCTAGATTTTTCCACTTCCCATTGTAGTAACCTATGTAAGTGCCAGAGAGAGTTGATCACTTTGAACCTGGAAAAGAAAAGATTTCTCAGTCTCTGATCCTTCATTTGCATGTGAATGAAGTGGAGCTCATTCTTTCTCTGAAGAGAGCTGCGGTGGTGTGAGGAAAAAGGATGCTTCAGTAAACATGTTTTTGAAAACATTTGGTACAGAGTCTCACTATACAGCTCAGACTCCAGTTTTCAGCCTCCCCAGTGCTAGAATTACAGGCATGTTCTAGTATGTCTGGTCCTGGTGGCCAGCTCAGCACGACTGGGGGCGGGACTGGCACAGCATGTAGCTGCGTGGGGTAGCAACCCTGGTCCCTGCACTTGAGTAAGCAGGCATTTAATCTGTCGAGCTATCTCACTGGCCCTAGAAGACGTAATATTGATGTTAGAAAAGCAGTCACGTGTTTCCAAGTGTATAATACAATTGTTCAAGAGAAATTACTTACTATTCCTGTTATCATGAAAGAACCCTTGGTAAGTACAAACAAAGGCTTTTATCTTCTCATAGCAATCAGGCAAAGCATATGTCCTGTAATTAATAGGATACCTGTTAGGGCTTGTATCCAGATCTCTCCTCAAATCCTTATACTGACGTAGGCAGGTCTTTCCAGAAGTGACTGGATCTAAGTGTGATGGTAGAAACAAGGATGTGTGATTACTAAATTAGTCCATTAATTGGGTTAGCATAGTTCAGTGTATGGACAATGGGAAGATCCACCCTGGGTGTGAGTGTTGCCTGCCCTCGGGGCATGTAGCTGGGTAAACTATAAGGGACAGAAAGAGGGCTGCTGTCCACTGCTTGCTGCTGCTGCTGCTACTTCACTGTCTTCTGCCTGCAGTGAACTGAACTATTTATCCTTTGTGATGCCCCTGCTGTGCCATCCTGTGTTGGAATCAGTCAACTATGAACCAAAATCTCTATAAGCTATGGGTCAAAATACACTTTTCCTCCTCTAACTTTGGGTGTTGGGTATTTTGTCTCAACAATGATGGAAGTATTCAAGATAATATCTGATTTTTCACCTCTGATATGTCAAAGTCAGTGTTCTTTGAATATCTGTAAACCAATAGATACCCTGTAGATTTTACCCAGATTTCAAATTTGTTGCTTACAGTTTTGGAACAAAATGAGAGTCATTCACTAGTGGTGATGCTTATGAATCATGTTCAGTCCAAAGGTATTTTCTTTATCTTTACTTGGCTTTCTAATAAAGGACTTTAAAATTCTGGAGATTTTTAGTGTTAGGCTTTATGGCACAGCAAAGTGAGGAAAGATAAAAAAAGGCCTTCATTGACTCTGAGGACATAGAGAGAATCTGAGGATCCTCTGACCTAAGATTAAGAAAGGCTTATGTTATGTTTTTTTGCTAAGGGTGAAGTTTGAGGGGAAGTTTCAGTGACACATAAGGAACTAATGAGAGTCTTCTTTGTGTGTGTGTGTGTGTGTGTGTGTGTGTGAAAGGTATCCAGGACTGGGGTGGAGAAGGAGGAAGAAGTGGTCATTAGGAAGATAAGCTGTTGTTTTTGGAGTCAGTCATTTTGAATCAGGGCCATAATAATTAGCAGTTTGTCTTTGGGCCAGAACCTATCTTTCCCATCTCTTAGTTCTTATGAAGGGGTGATGACTCTTAGATTGATTCCTGCTGAGCTAGGACATCATTATGGAGGTAGGGAAGATCAACAGGATGACAGTTCTCGCCAATGGAGAAGCTAGCATTTCAGCCAGGACAAGAAGTTCATCATTAGCAAAGGAGTGAAGTAACCTTGAAAAAAAACTTAAAAAGCAGGTAGACAGGTTATTATCATGATTAAAGACGCAGAAAAGGAAGCAGGAAGGGTACCCATGATCTGAATGTATCATTCCACCATTATTACTATGGTGAAGGCAAACAGTATCAATTTCTTAGTTCTTGACATTTGTGCTCTAGCCAATATAAGATCCAATAGGCTTAGGAAAGTGGGTGCCCTGGGAAGTGCCCTGAGTCTAGTTAGAGTCAAGGGAAGGAGCTGAGGCTAAGGCAGGTGGAGCTCCAGGATAAGTTTGGTGAGGTGGGCCTTTAAATGCCCATTTGCTTCTGTTACTCGAGATCTACTGACTATGGCACATCTTGCCCTTTTTTGAGTGTTTGTACTTGTTGAGCTACCATCTATGAACCATAAGTCAGAATGGGTATAACTGTATTATTTATAACTATGAGATCTTAGCTAAATGATAGTAGTCATTAAGTTTATGTACAGGAAGAATGGGAGTACTGTACAGTGAGTTGGCATTTCTAAGAAGATCTTTGGTAAGGAGACTGTCCCCATTGGTGTTTAGGGGCTATTGGATTTTGGGGAATGCAGGAGAAGGCTGAAGAATCCCTGAAGTGAACTAGTACTGGGGTAGCATGGGTGGCACAAGTAGGGACTGGAAATGTCCCAGCTATCAGCACATGGAAGTTGGGTTTGTAGGACGAGCACTGTGGGGAGAGAGAAGTGAAGGAGAAGTGGAACTTTTGGAGGAAATCTCTCCCCGTGAGTATGAGGCAGATTGGGATCACAAGGAAATTATGAGTGAAAAACAGCGTCTGGAGTCAGCAGGGAATGGGTCCTGTCTGATAGGGTTGTATTAGTTTGCCATCAACTCTCACTCTGGATACTGTAGATCTAATACAGTGACATGAAAACTCAGGATAATACTGCATATGGCCTTCTCTACTCTTTTCTTTAACAAGGAAAGTGTTTCACCTGAGATGTACAAAAAGACTTGGGGTTCTGAAGGGATACCTCAATGGTGGCCATGGATCCTGAGTCCAATCAGTCTTCAGTGGCAAGACCAAGCAGGTCAACTATTGATCAACTGGGCATAGTGAGTTCTCCTGTGAGGGAGGGGAACTGGATGACTGCCCATTCTCTGGTGGACAGGGCAGAGAGCTTAGAGATGAGACCAGGTTCCAGTGGTGGCCACAGGTTGGGACAGGCTTGTGCCCAATATGCTTCTTCCCTGCACTTGAAACATGGTCTAGGAGGAACACGGGTGGCACCATTTCATTTAGACTTAGCATCACCTTGTCAAGATCTGCTTTTATGGGAGCCCTGAATGCCACAGCCAAAAGCTGGCACTTGTGTAGTCAGTTTTTGTCTCTATTATTGAAGATAAAGAAAGCCAGATTAAGTAAGTCTCTTTGTGGGGTTATGGGTGAGATCTGTGCTTTTATGTTTGGCATGAATGTCAGGAGTGGGCTATCTATTAAGGCGAGACTAATACTTTTTTTTTTTCAAAGACTAAGACAGTATTTATTTAATTTTCTCAAAGAAAGACCATAATGTTGAACCCCCTTAAGTTATACAATGGATAATGGAGGGAACTTGAAACTTTTCCTGGGATTATCTAGTAACTTGAGTCTGTTGGAGGAAACTGACAATGGGCAGACAAACAGGAGAAGAAGACATTTATTGATGTGCACGTTTGCCCAGCACCACACAACACATGAGACTCAAAGTAGAGCCGGGTGCTTGATGCTCAAATACCCATTTCACAGGGAAAAGAGAACTAGGGGCTTCTGGCATTTCTGAGCAGTATCAGTTTCTGTGAGAGCTTGGAGAACAGACAGTAGTTGAGGATGCAGCTTCTTTGAGGTTTTACTTTCAGTCTCTTTCTCTGTGATGAATATGAGCTCCTATGATTAATAAATTTGCAGAAAGATTTTAAAAAATTGTATTTCCCTTTGGGAAACCTAGTAATTATGAAGGCAAAGATGCCTCAGAGAAAGCTCTTTGCTGTATTTTTTTTGTCTTTGGGTACTGTCAGTTTGAAATTCAAGGCAGTATTTTTGGGGGTGCTGTTTTCAATAGGCACTTATCAAACATCAAAAAGGTATGAATTCTAGACATTGAAGATTCAGACAAAAAAGACAGACCACTTTTTATTCTCAGTGAACTTATATTCTAACAGAAATAGAAAGACATATATGAATGGATCAATATCATTTTATATTTTTCCAGGTGACAGTACAGAAATACAGCAGAGTATAGGAATCAAAGGGAACGAATATTCAGCAAAATGTGGCTAGAGAAGATCTCATTGAAACAATCCCAAAGTGATTTAGAAGAGCAAACTTGAGACTTCCTGAGGAGAGAGTATTTAATAGAGAGTGGACAGCAGGCATTAAGGAATTAATCTGGAATCAGTGTGCTGTGTTGGAGGGGGGTGAGAAGGCCAAGTGACGCTGGAATTTACTGGCTGGTGGACAAGTGCAGGAGACCAGACAGAAGAGTAGGAGAGGCCACAGTATGCTATGGTTTAGGCCGTGATGAATGTATAAAGTTTTCTGACTTGATAAGAATCAGTGGGTAGGTTTATAACAGAAAAGTGACATAATTCAATTTATATTTCTATAAAGTCAGTCTTGATAGTTGAAGGCACCAGGGACTCTTAACACTGGAAGGTACAATAAGAACAAGATAATATGTGTTATGTGTGATCATTTATATGGCTTCTTAAAGTAATTTAGGTATTTCTCTTGCTTTGCAGTCAATGGAACAACAGTTCTGCAAAGTGAAGTGTTGAATTATGGTCCCATTCTGGGTGTGCCATGGATATGGAACTAGAATTCACATACTATGGACACTGATTCATTGCCCAGACCACTATCCTGTGAAAGAATCCTTCTTTTTCACTTTCCAGGGATGGGCGAATCTTTCCTCTGAAAATTGGAGCATGTTTTTTATTGTAGAAGCCTACAGTAATAATCTTTTTCTGAGGAATGTGGTCTTTCTGCTCCATCAATTCCATTCAACATGTATTTATTGAACAGCTATGATATATTTTGTAGTTATACAGATAGATCAGCTTGTAGCGGAGGAAAGATAACTTTCTCTCTCTATTTCATAAATTCTTAACTAGGATTGTTTCAAACAAGAGGCAGATTAACAGAAGAGAAACAAACACAAATTCAAGAACATGGGTATATACAAGATAATCAAGATAAATTAGATATGCTGTTATTCTCTATAATGGTGCTATTCTTCTTGTTCTTTTTCTTTTTGATAATTTATGTGATTAAACCAATTTAGGTGCCTGAACTCAGAGACACAATCCAACACAGTCCAGCATTCCACAATAATAGTGAGTTATCTGAAGAAGTTGTTGACTGTAGCCATTTACAGCTCAACTTATTATTATGGCCCACATTATATACCTCATTTTTATACTTATCTGCTGGATGGTTAAGGCCAAGATAGATCAAGCCCTATATACCATAAGATGTAGCTTTTGTTTCTGTTGAGGTCAGTGAAGTCCGCTCATGGTTTATCTTGTAATCCTGTACCTTACTCTGTAGATCCTTTGTCTGTGTCATCCATGTGGATGAGTCACAGCCAATGCTTGACCAGTTTGCTCTCTGTGAGAGCCTGAGAGAAAGTTTTCTCTCCATGTGACTCTCCCCAGGCACACTATAGATCATCAATCTCTTTCCTATGGCTCCATAATCTCCTTGTTCAGAAAATTTGGGGCACAACTGAGTTTCATGATGTTACAGTACAGGTTCTCCTATGTCCTGAGTCTTCGCGGACCTTGAAAAGCTAGGGCCAAAATATTGGCTAGCCTTGTGGCTCTTCTATTTCTCTAATTTTGATCTGTGAACTTAGGTTGTCAACCATCCAGAAGAAAAGCTGCTTAGTACCCTGCAGGATATGCTGTTCAGTTTGCTCTAACTATCTGACTCAATTCTTTTTAGTTGTTGTTGTACATGAGTGCTCATCTTTGACAGGTCTAGACAAAAAGAAACAAAAAAAAAAAACAAAAAAAAAAGGGTATACAAAGGAAGAATCATGATGTGTGTGTATAAACAGTACAGTTAGGATAAATATGCCGTGCTTCTGCATAATTCTATGAGAAGCAATATTTGCACTAATAGTGGTTGGACAAGATATTATGTTGGCTTCTAGTACTATGGACAACCACTAGGAAGATAACAAGGTAGAAAGTATTAATTATTGAATCTGTGATATGATTCAGCTAT
>PVKA01003673.1:0-93887 GCA_004027165.1 Ctenomys sociabilis | reverse complement strand
TATAGCTACACTCTCTTAATTCACTGATTAGAGACATCTGCTCTAATAATGTATGTAAGTATAATATCATGTGTGCACCTTGTACGATACCAAAACATTATAACAGTTTGCAATGTATTAATTTATCAAATCTGTCCTGTTAATTTTTCTTAAAATTGTCTTATTGCTATTTGTTCTTCAATTAAACAAATAAATTAATTTAAAAAATAATTTATGTGAGATTTGACCTTGGTACTCTTTTATAGTTCATTGTTACATGAGTTTAGTTTTTATTATAATGAGATAGCATTAAGGAAATTTTCTGATTTCACAGAATGATGATGAGTTACAGAATATTCAAATATATGATTCATACAATGTTCAAAGACATGGTGTGTTCACTTAAGAGGCTCTCTGGATTAGTTCCCTTCCTTAGCTTTGGTCTGACCCTTCTTCCTTCAGGCCTCATGTTCTTGAATTCTGTTCAATTCTTAGCTTCTTTCTAGTAGTTTCTCCTCTATATGGGAACTGACTCACGGGCTTCAACCTATTCATTTCTTCTTATGTGGACTCATCCTCTGGTACTGAGGAAGGCAAAACACTTTTCATTTCCCAATTTCATCAGCAACTGTGTCCAGTGAATACCTGCTGGATGTTTGGGTCTTTCTTATTTACAGGTTCACCAGGTACTACCCTTTTGCTTACTATTTCTTTTCTTTTTTTTTTACTAGCTTTTTCTTGTCCATGCAATTTTTGTGACTATCACTGGTCATCCTTCCCCAGGGACTTTCAGGTATTCACAGGACTAACTTATGTACTATCTTTTTTCAACTTTTAGATTTGTCTTCTCTTAGCTCATTTTATGCATAATTTGTTGAGACTGAAGATGTTGCTTCCATCATCTTCCATGAATCCCTCTCAGGTTAGAATGGTGGCCCTGAAACATCATTAAAACCATGTTTTAATTCCTAGAATCTGCAAATATCTTACCTTAGATGAAAAAAAATATTTTGAACATAGGACTAAATTTAGGGCCTTAAAGTAGGGAGATTGTTTTAGGTTATGCAGGCAGGCATGTGATCATTTGATCCTTTATAAATAGAAGGGGAAAGCAGGAAAGGGAGGGGTGTGACAACAAGCTTATAGAGCACCTTCAGGAGGGTCCTGTGAAGAGGCTGTGCTGCTGGTTTTAAAGATGGAGAGAAACATCACAGGCCAGGGAATGCAGGTGAGCTTGACACACCAGGAAAGGCAGGACAGTCTTCTCTGCAGCCTCCAGAAGGCACGGACGGAGTCCTGCCAGTGTCTTGATTTCAGCTCAGTTTTTGGGACTTCAGACTTCCAGAATTATAAGATAATAAGCTGCTATTGATTTAAACTGCTTAATTCATGATAATTTGTCATAGTAGCAATAGGAAAGTGATACCCAGGCGCATTTCATTTCCGGGTAAGTCTCTGATTTCTATTTCCTTGCAGCACGACCATGGAGCTGACATGTTCAGCTGATGCTGCCTCTGGAAGCCTGGTCTCTTGGACACCACATGGAAAGCAGTTATTTGCCAGATTGATCTGCAGCAGATTCTTGTCACATAAGTAAGCCTCAGTTCTGAGAAAAGCCTGGGGCTTTAGGGTTATCTGGGTCTACAGACTTTCCTAGCCTCTCCCTAGCACACATGCCCTGCCTTGTTAACTCAAATCTTTATATATGAGGTGGCACCAGTTGTGGGCTGATAAATGGCTGACAACTAACCATCGGGGGAAAATATCCGTAGTGCTAGCTTGTAGTGCTGCAGACACCCAGGGTGCACAGGTTCTCTCCGTGGCTCATTTCAAGCCACCACCACGGCACCACTGAGTGCAGATGGGAGGAACCTGGTAGTACTTGGCAGCAGCTCACCTCTGGGCGCCACCCTGGTTGAATTAGAAAGCGAGGTTTAGATAGGCCAGTGAGATAGTTCAGTGGTCTAAAGCACCTGCTTAGGGAAGCTTAGGCAGGGGCATGGGGCCATGGTTCAATTCCTGGCACCACATATTGTGCAGTCCTGCCCCCAGGGTGGGCTGAGTCAGCAAAAAAAAAAAAAGAAAAAAGAAAGTGAAGTAGAACCTGTCAATCCCACAGAGGAAGAATGAACGGGACAAAACACAATGTTTTGGAAGATTTTATTTAGTAATGTTTTGTACTAAGACTTTCAAATTAAGAAATAGTAGTTTATAATTGTACATAGTAAATTTTAGCAATTAAAATTTAATTTAGGATTTACTTAATATACTCACTCAAAGCAAATCATTTGGCAAATTATTTGTGAGTTTTCCTTTTTAAGTCCTTCCTAAATATCTTGTGTGATAAGGGGCAAGTTATTGCCATGCTAAGATAAAAGAATATAAAACAAGACATTTTGGATTTGTTTTTGCATGAAGATGAAATTAAATGGACTCTCTTGTATTTGTTTCATAAATCAAATACTTTAGTATTACTATGCAAATATTGATAATATGTTAATGTTAAATAGAGTGTAGCTCAGTTAAATTATAATTTTCAAAACTCACTTTTTAATAGAATAGTTATTGTAGGACTCAAACAATATCACAAATTATGCACTCCATTGTACTTCTATTACCTGCATACATATTTCAAGGGTCCTTTTTAAAAGATCCTTAATATCAAATGATAGCATTATTCTTTAATGTTCATTTAAATACATTTTTCTAAAGTCCTTAGCCTGATTTTGAGACTTTAAACTGATAAAATACCTAAGAAGGTCTTGGTATGTATTTATCAAGTCTTCTAAAGAATTAAAAAATATCATATACTTGTTGGCAACAAAAAGTAAATAAGTATTAACTTATAACTATATGTACTGTTAAGTTCATTAAAAATAAAACTTGTATTCAGTAGAAGAATAAAAAAACTAACAAAGCTTACAGAAAAGGGCAAGGGACAGAGAAGTTTATATTGACACATAAACACTGAAAAGGGACCTCTTGCTTCTTTTTCCATTATTAAAATAAAGGCCCCAGAAGGTCTGCTGGCCCATCCAGGCCAGGCTGGAGCTGCTGTCTGCTGCCAAATCCTGACCTCGTCTGTGAAGTGAATAGGGCCTGCTATCAAGCCTCTCAGGAACAGCTGGCCTCTGCATGTGCCGTGCTGTGTGAGTAGAAGGGGAGGAGAGGGTCCTTGCCTTCTGTGTCTTGCCCAAAAGACAGCGGCCCTGAGTCACATGTGCAGTCTATGTCTCTAGAGCCTGTGGCCATTATTGCCTCACTGTACTCCTTGTTACTGAGACACAATTCCTGGCAGCCACAATGTAGAAGAGGAGGGGTTTATGATGGCTCATGGGTTTGGTCCACAGCTGGCTTCTCCAAGGAAGGTAGGCATGGGGACAGGCCTGGCCAAGGACAGCTGCTCATGCCTTGGTGGCCTGGAAACAGAACTCTATGAGAAGAACCAGGAAGGCGGATCCTGGGGATCCACCCTACCAGGTCATAGCAACCCACCCTTCTGCCAATCTACCTCCACCTCTTAACAGCCTGTTTTGCTACTGTATCTCCATGGTCCAATCCTCTTCCTAAAGCCCAGCCTATGAGCACATGGGGCTCCCTAGGGCCAACAGGATAAAAATGGAAACAGTTATAGCCACTGAGCAACTCAGTGTAGGTATTACAAAGCATTGCTATCTGTATCTAAGTGCAGTCAAGGCTGTGCTCCAGTGAATATATTTTTAGAATTTTTATTAGTAATTGCAGTGTGCAATGCTTACATTCATGGTGGAGAGTTGGCGCACAGAAATAATGCATTTTAATTCTTTTTACTTCCCTTTCTGTTTCCCTTGTCCCTTCCCCCTGCTCTCCATCATTTTCAAGCTACTCCTTTCATGCTATTTCAATTGGCAAATTGCTTCTGAAAATCTCTCAAGCATTGAGCTTATTCACAATTTGTTCTTTGTCCTCTGTCCATGTGTGTTTTGAGCATGGGTGCATGTGAGGACACACACACACACACACACACACACACACACACACACACACACACACACACACACCTATTCTGGAGACTTGGAAGTGTTTTGAATCATTGAACTGTATTGCTGTTGGCCAGACAGCCAGTTGGCAGTTTTCTCACTTTGCTGGTACATACTATGGTTTGGCACACACAAATAAAAGGGAGGATCATCTTGTTTGTGTGATAAGGGGCAAGTCATTGCCATGCTAAGATAAAGGAATGCAAAACAAGACATTTTGGGTTTGCTTTTGCATTAAGATGAAATTAAATGGACTCTCTTGTATTTGCTTCATAAGTCAAATACTTTATTATTACTATGCAAATATTGAGACTATCTGAATGGTAGTGTGTAGCTCGGTTAAATTATAATTCTCAAAACTCACTTTTTAATAGAATAGTTCTTGTAGGACTTGAACAGTATTACAAATTATATACTCTTATAAGACTATTGTACTTCTATTACCTACATAAATATTTCAAGGGTCCTTTTTAAAAGATGCTTAATATCAAATAATAGTATTGTTATTGTGGCCCCTCCTTTACATTGTGGCCATCAGGAATCATGTCTCAGTAACAAGGAGTAAAGTGAGGCAATAATGGCCATAGGTTCTAGAGTTATAGGCTGTACACATGACTCAGGGCCACTGTGTTTGAGGCAAGATGTGTGGAAGGCAAAGAACCTCACCTTTGCTTCACTCACAAAACTCAGCACATGCAAAGGCCAACTCTTTCCACAAGCTGATGGAAGCAACATCGTGTGTTTCAACATGGCTTGGCACTCGGACGAAAACTGCCCTCTGAATTAAGCACACATTTGATCAAAGCTATAAAACAAATAGAGATGATCATTCTTTTCATTAGGAGCATTCATGAATGTTCATAGTCAGTATTCAAATGAAATAATCGTCCATAGGAAATATATTTCACTGACTGCATATGTATGTCAGAAGTACAAAGGTAGTGAGTAAGATTCATTTGCTCTAAAGATCAGGAGTTTGGAACAAAGGGACCCAGAAGTTACATAAAGATTCAGATAAGAGAGGTAAGCCTAGTGGGTCTCCCACTGTAATATAAAATTAAAATTTGGATTATCATTTGTCTCAGTTCATTTTCACTCATTGCGGGCACAAAATATCCAACATCCTCAATTAAGGAAGGAAACACTTATTTAGCTCACACTTAGTGGACGTTTCAGTCCATACTCAGCTGGCTCCAAGACAGAGCTGCTCATGACAGAGGGTAGCAGTTCATGGTGGTGGAAAGCAGCAAGAGCAAAAGGGAGGAGTAGCAGACCTATGACAACACAGAGCAAGTTGTCTCCCTTATGTTTCATTCAAGCTATTCACTCTAGGCTGGGTGTAACACTCACGTCCTTAATCCCAGCACCACTCAAACCCATAATCCCATTGGATCATGAATTAATCACAAAGTCTAAAAGTCCATGCCATAACTGCATGAGGCTTTGGGGGGGGGGCGCAACTAGACATAAAACATAGCACTAGGTATCTTGAACTTTTGGAGCTGTTCTTCCTGTGCTTGAGAAAACCGTCACACCTGCTACTGTTTGAACTTTCAAGGGCAGAGAGACTGTTTCAGAGAAAATAACTCTGTTACATAGATTCCCTGTACACTTCCCCAAAATCTAGTTCTCTAAGCATTTGTCTAGAGCTCCTGGTACTTTTCTGCAGCTGCTCATGGTGGTATGAGGCTATACTTTTGAATTCTTTCCAAATATGCTAAATGTGATGTCATCACACATGGTAGGTCAATAGAAGCTTCTACTGATCTTAATTGCAATAATCTCAGGTTTATTTAGCTCACAGTCTGTGAAAGTTTCAGTCCCTGCTTAGCTGGCTCCAAGGCAGAGTGGCACATAGCAGAAGGCAACAGTTTATGGTGGCAGAAAACAGCAAAAAGCCAAGGGAGGGGCAGCAGCTGTGGCAGCTCACCTGCCTCTCTCCCCTCCTTATTCTGCATCCAGGTATCTGCCCCAGGGTGGGTATAGCACTCACAGCCATGATCCCAGCAGCACTCACGCTCATAGTCCTAGAATAGAGTTGATCACAAACTAGAAACCCTTCCTAGTGACTATAGGAGGCTTTAGGGTGGACAACAGATACATTATTATGCCATAACAATATTTATTGCACAATTCAGATCATAAAAGAAATGGTCAAATAAACACAAAACTGGTAGAAAGAAGATCAGAACAGATAGGCAGAGGGAAACCTGCAGTGAGCTAGCATCAAATGCATGAAAATAATGCGTCAAGTTGTCTGATTAAACTGCATTAGTCAGTTTCCACTAGGTGTGCTGGGCAACAAATATGTCCAGCATCCCCTATAAAAATATTTTTTTTTCTTGGGTATTCAGTCTGAAGAAATTCAGATTCTATTTAGTACATATTATTTTATAGAAGAGAGAAAGTGTAAGAGAAGAATTACATGATGACCTTTAAGGATTTCAAAAGGGTTACCTGACACATATTCCACTGAGCTATCTCCCCAGCCCAACATCATACTGATGACCACCAGGGTTGCTCCTAAGAACAAGGTCTTCTATTGTCAGTCATGCTGCCATTGAAAAAAGATGCTCCCACTATTTAAAAAAATATTAGCATTACTAATTCTCCTTTTTCTCTTAGATGCAAGCCTAAAGCCGAAAACATTTATTTGAACATCCACAAGGCTGCAAATTTCCACAGGAATCTTGAATGCTCTGAGACGATCTTCTTTGGCTTTTAAACCATCTGTTCAACATGGCCTGTGCATAAGTGAAAGCCAACCCAAGTTGCAGAGGGGATCAACTGCCATCCAGATGGCAGTAGGCTTGGCTGCTGGCCATGTTACCACTGATTAGTGTTGAGAATGCTTGAGAAAATCTCAAAGGGGGAACCCTCTCCGTGAATGTTTTAATTGTTAATTTTCACCTTTATTTCTTAACGAGTTGAAATTCTTTTGACCAATCTGTGGCTTTGGCTACCTTTTGACTGGATCAAGAGACCCAGTGCTTTTAAGGCGGATATGGTATTAATCACTTCTTTTCTGCCAGAAGCAGTTGTAACCATTTCCTCATTAAATATTTTTTGGAGTGTCAGGTCTTCCTGGCTAGTCATGAAACAATAAAAAATACATCCATGCAGATGAGATTCAGATGCAGAAATTCTAAATAGCAGAGCCACTTAGAAGAATTTTAAATAAGGTTAATCATTTATGGGAGTAAAATGCTATTCTGATTTTAATAGCTATAATGTGTTGTATTCCAATGTGTCTATCTATAACAATGAGACTATCACTGAAACTGGAACTTTAAGGGTTATTATTGAACACTCTGGAATATAGCTTTTGGGTTCTAAAAACCCTCTAAATTCTAATTGGTTATTATTAGCAACAATATTTAAACCAGTGTCTGCAACTTTAGAAGACATATAACTCTGACTGTTGTTGCTGTGGTATGAATGTGTTCTCCATAAATTGAAAACTAATCCTTTATTTGGAACTCTTGGAGATGTGACCTTTAGGTAATGACTTGGTTGTTAGCAGAGCCCTCATCAATGGGATTAAAAGTGTAAAAGTGAACCAGAGTTCTTTTGTCCCTTCAGCACTATGAGGTAACACTGAGAAGATGGCCATCCATGAGCCAGAAAGTGGGGTCCAGCAGACCCTGAGTCTGCCAATGCCTTGGTCTTGGATTTGGTCCCAGCCTCTGGAACTGTAAGAAATAAATCTGTGAGCCATGTGGTCTATATACTCCACTATAGTGGCCTGAACAGCCTAAGACACTCTTCATTTTTGTGAAGATCTTTAGAATTTATCTTTATTTTTTATTTTTAATGTTTTTGTCTTTTTGAGACAGGGTCTCACTGTGCAGCTCAGGCTGGCCTTGAGTCACTTTGTAGGTCAGGCTGGTCTCAAACTCACAATGACCCTCATGCCTCAGCCTCCCAAATGCTGGGACTACAGGTGTGCACCACCATGCAAGGTTCTAGAATTTACCTTTAATACTCCCACAAAGTCAACAATTCAAACAAGTGGTTACTCTTGTACCACTGGGAAGAATCATCCATGATGTACCAATAAAGTAGGATGAAATGATATAGGAGGAAAATAAGTAAGGGCTAAAATGGGTCTTGGAGGTTATATGGTGATACAGTAGCAAGAGGCATTACCAGTGAAAGTTTATGGGTGTACTAGGGAGAAGTGGTTTCAGTTAGGGTTGTTTGGCGAAAGCATGTATGCCCCTCAAATGCCTCTTCCCTTATGTGACCAGTGGTAACAGATAAGGCTGTGGCTTGACTCGGCTTTATTGCATATTGCATGTCCACAGGACAGGAGGTTCAATTTACTGTGACCGAGGGAACCCAAGAAGGGCAACTGTCAAGGTGTGAGCCACTTAAATTTGACAGAGCAACATATGGTCCTCTGGATGGACATTCTGCTGAGCTTAAAGGAGATGTTTATCTCTGTCCTCATAAAAGTAACTGCTCCAACAGCAAATAATTAATGCCAAATTATATGCAAGTTTCTATAAACAAAGGTGGTTGGACATGTCGATTAGACTGTGTAGGTTAAGTAATAATATGTCTATTTATGATAAGAAGTGAATGAAGGATAAGTGTGATATATGCTTTGCTACAGTGCTTGATTTTCAAAAGGCAGGCAGCATCGAAGTAACAAAGCACATCCCAGCACCCAGATCTTGATTTCTAAGAATACTCATCAGTCAAAAGTAGCAGGGGGAATCTAGGGGTATAATTCAGCAATCAAGCACCTGCTTGGCAAGTGTAAAGTCATGAGTTCAATTTCTGATAATCTTTCTCCCCAAAAGAAAGGAAGTAGCAGCAGGGGTTTGGAGAAGTGGCTGACTCTAGAACTAGGGCAGATAAGATGTGACTGGGGCACGTGGAACATCATAAGGCAGTGAGGTACCCTGTTCCCCCAACCCTGTCATTAGTTACATCAAAATACCACAGAGGGCATCTGAAAGAGCTCCCAAGATCAAAGACTGGAGAATTTGAATAACATAAACTTTAAAATATTGAATTATGACACAAAGTACAAAAATTTAATCATGAATTCATATTTACATAATAAATGATTTAAAATGGAGTAGAAGAATTTCACACTTCTATAGATATTCTGGCTTCAAGGAGAGGGGCTTTAGCTGCTAATAGGGTTTCTCTTCAGGAGTGAAAGCACACCCCGCAAAAGAGGAGGCTAGAACAGTGAGTTGACAGTGGAGAGACTTGGAAATCACTATGGTACGTCACTAAGGTCTCCATCAGATATCACATTGGTGGTAACTGGTGTGACAGAAATGCCTCTTTAGCATTGTAGCCCTCCCACCTGAACTCAGAATCCCAATCCTCTTATGAAAAGAAAATGAGAAAATCTAGGGGCATCTCACAAAATACCTGACCAGTATCCTCAAACCTGTGAAAATAATCAAGAATAAGGAAAGCCTGACATAGCCACTACCCAGAGGAGCTTATGGAAACATACTGATTAAATATAGGAGTTCTGTCATACCCAGGCATGTTACTATGTGATTATGTATGTATCCTAAATTCTGTCCAACCAACAATTGATAGCTCTTGGTGGCTGTAGGATCACACTATATAAATGTACCTTTCCAGCATTATAAACAACACTACACAAGTGTTCCTTGTACACATCACTTTGGGTACACCATCCCCATGAATAGATCTATGTGTATTCAGCATAAATTAAAATGGATTGTTTTCCAAGTATTTGTACCAATAATTGTGATGCCCTGTTAGATTATAGCAATTTTTTTTCATGCTCACTTCAGAATTGGTGTTGTGATGTGATACTGTCCTCCAATTTGTATTGGGATGTTGTGCTGACCTCATAATGTGTGATGTAAAAGCATGCCGATCTCATAGCGGGCATTGTAAGCTTATAAGGAGCACATAATCGTTATTGTAATCCATGCTCACCTCACAATTGGTAATGTGACATCCTGCTGACATTAAAATGGAGACTGTGATGTTGTGATGAATGCATAATGGGTGTCATGTCATGTCATAAGAGGTATTGTGATATCATATTGACATCATAATTTGTATTGTGACATCACAATAAGAACATAATTGTTTTTATGATGTCATGGTGACCTCATAAGGCATATTGTGATATCATGCATTTTCTGTGTACTTACTTTTCCAACAAAAATACTATCACCTACTCTCATTATTGATCTCCTACTCTGTTATTTTTTCTCAGTGACTTTGACCATCCTGAAAGCTTAGTCATACCCAAAGGCTATAGCCTTAGCACCACTAAAAGTGGTTTCTAAAGGATTCGCCATGCAACCCGAAAACAATTTTGTGAAAAAAGTCAATAGATATTTTAAACAGTACTATCACTTGAAGGAGAATATATCTTCCAAAGCTTATCAGTCCAAATAGCTATGACTCATAACATGTAAATGTTTTTAAAAATTTCATTACTTAATAGATACATTAATAAGGGTGAAAAATCTTAGAACAGAAATGAGTATGCATTAAACTTGATTTAGTCATCAGCACCTGTAGGTTCTTATTTTTTTACTTTAAGGGTCATAAACCTGAAAAGAGAGGAAAATGATTCAAGCTGTGTCCCTGATAGCCAGGTTTATTGTGAACAGTTTTGGGAGGGTTGTTGAAGCCAGAATCTCTGCCTTAGTTGGTCTGCCCAGGGTCAGTCTGCCCAGGGTCAGTCTGCCCAGAGTCGGTCTGCACTGAGTCGGTCTGCGTTGAGTCCATCTCCCTTGAGTCACTGTGCCTAAAGTTGATCTGCACTGTCTCCCTTCCCATCTCCTAACCCCATCCACCCAAGTTTGAGGCTACACAAAGGGAGAAAGAAAAATAAGCAACAACAACTGCACTGCTTCCCATACACATCTTTTAATATGTGGTTTTATTTCAAGTGAAATTCCTCCTCTTCTCAGGGAATTAAAGCACCTGCAAGCAGACACTGGGGCTGAGAGTTTGATTCCCGGGCCTGTCGTACCAGCCCTATCCCCAGGGTGCGCTAAGATGGCAGTTGAGACTGGGTGTAGTGGTATACACCTCTAATCCAAGCTCTTGGGAGGCTATAAACAGGCAGATCACTATGAGTCTGATCTAGTAGTGAGACTCTGAACATCTGGTAGAGCCTTCCCTAAAATACAGGAAAAAAAAGTTGGTCAGGAATTCAAAAGTACTGTTATATTGCATGCTGTTATCTTCAAATTTGTTGCTCAAATTACCAGATAAAGCACATAAAATAGGTCAAAAGTTATTAAAAAAATTACAAAGGAGAGGGAAAAAACTAAGCGTTAAGTGCCATTTTCAGTAGACAAGCAGAAATCAGCAGTACAATTATCCAAGCTAACCTGTGTACATATATTTATATATCTTTTCCTTTCCCTCATTCTTTTTTTTTTCCTTTTCCTCATCCCAGTTGTTCCTTCCTTTGAACAGTTTCTTTCCATTTCACAGTATCTATTGCATCTTTCAGACTTTTTAAAAAATTTTTTCAGGTTCTTACACTAGGGAGACAATATGATGTTTCTGCATGCTGGTCTGATTTATTTCACATGTGAGTGTTGTCTAGTTGAATCCATTCACCTATAAAAGCCTTAACTTTATCTTTTTTGTAACTGAATAATACTCCATTGTATGAAAATATCATGTCTTTTTAATCCATTTCTCAGCTGATGGGCATTTAGGTTGTTTCCAAGATTTAGCTATGACACATGTGCTGCTATAAACATGGGTGCACATAAATCACTGTAGTATGATGTTCTCAGTTCTTTGGGAAAAGTACCCAGGAGAGTAACTGGCCAAATGGGACTTCTAATCCCAGTGTTCTGAGGAATCTCCACACAGGTGTCTTTTCTGCTGTTTTAAAGTACAAACAGAGTTGGTAAAAATGCATGGCAATATTTAAGTTAACACTTTTCAGAACTTTAATGGAATTTCCGGAGTTTTTTTCTCAAAATAAGGGCTTTCACCCTCAGTGAGACAGCCATTTAGAAAAATATACGCAGGCTTCTCAGTTCTGCAAGCATTAATGGAGAGATATGGGACAAATTAAGGGGTTTATCTTAGTGGGTACAGATGGCTGAAACAGTGTTGCTCAGCTTTACATCACTTACATACTGCATGTCAGAGAAGTGCTTAAAACAGCTCCATGCCATTTTCTTTATACACAGTTTAAAGGCCCGAGAAATGTTGCACCAATAGACTCTGGAGTGGTTGAGTTTATCAGAATGCATTTATTAATTGCTGACCAGGCATCCTGGGTGACTCAGAATACAAGTTGGAGAGGGTAGCCCTTTTCCCCAGTTACCACCGAGCATGTTCGCTTCATAGGAATGCAGTGACAAATTAGCATAGACTGAGCAGCTTGGTACAACAGCTCAAGAGCCCAGAAGTCCACAGTCAAGGTTGCAGGGCTAGTTCCTTGTAGAGTCTGAGGGAGAAAAATCCCCCTGCCTCTCTGAACTTCTGAGGTTGCAAGCCATCCTTGGTGTTGCCTACACAGTAGATGCTTCACTTCCAGCTGTACCCCTGCCTTTACATTGTCTCTCCTCTTTCGTGACTTCGGGTCCTCTCTTCCTCTTCTGAGGACACCAACACTGTATTTAGGTCCAAAATAAATGTAGAAGGGTTTTGTCTGAAGACAAATGGTTAATTATGTCTGAAAACACCATATTTATAAATAATATACATTCTAATATCACTCTAAGAATGTAGTTCACTGGTAGAGCTCTTGCATTGTATGTGCAAGGCGGTGGGTTCAATCCCTAGCACTCCCCCTAAATAATAAAATAATAAAAATATCAAAATATCAGGTCCTAGATGGAAGTGAATTTTGGGTGGACTTAAGCCAAGCTACTATTCTAAGCAAATATGTAAGAAAGCCCATAGAGAATGTTTCCTAAAATAGAGCCCAAGGACTCATGAAAAAAATTTTTAAAGTAATTTTCATGAGATTTCTTTACACATTTGGTCACAATTGCTCTGTGAGCTCCTATGTATATATTATGGGAACATAAAAGGTATCTTTCACACAATGGTACCACCTTTCTCATGAGTCAGAATGCCATATCCAAACCCCAAATAGAGCTGACATGTAGACTAGAGTGTCCATACTGTATAGAAGCATCAGGCCTAATTATCATCCTTTCCAAGTTTCCTGAGTTCCAGATGCCCCATGTCATCTATCCTTGTGAGGGCATGGACTTCCATACATCCCCAAATCTGGTCAGCATCAATGGACTGGTATCAGTGGACTCCCACCAGAAATATCCTAGCAGGCTACATCCTGCATGACCCTGCCCTTTTGACCCTACTGAACCTCGTCCTCTGAGGACTATGTTTCTCTTACCCGCTACTCGCTTGTCCTGATTTTCTTGCACACACATGTACTATTCCATGGCAGGGATGTGAAGTACCAGATGTTTTTATTTCTCATTACTATGGTAGACAGTCTCATGCTTTCTCCAAGAATCTCCAAATCTTCACCGGAATCCATCATCTGGTACCTTTCATAGTTCTAGTCATCTACCAGCAGCCTCATTTGTTGAGTTTTCAGCCTTTGGTCCATGGTTCTTTCTGAACATTATTCTTGGTGACCTGAACATTCACATTCACAGTCCCCCTAGCACTGTGGCATCTTACTGTGTTTACCATAACTTCTAGAAATCTTTTCCTCATCTCCACTACAAGGAATCTTCTAAAGTAATATAATATAATGAAAATAAATTGCCACTGCAATGACAAGTCATATAGACAACATTAAAGGGTGCAGGAGCTACATTAAACAAGTAAAATGAAATCAAAGAAATTGTTCTTCTTGAGATTTTATACAGCCTAATATATCCAAAATGTTGTCACTTTTTAAATTGTTGTCTTAGTGGTTATTCATTGTACAAGATGCAGACATGATATCCTATTTACATATCTAATCGTGTTTACAAACACCATTAGAACAAATCTTTCTATTCACTGAATTAAGAGAATGTAGCTGTATATCTATCCTATTTTGAATATACAGATACAAAATAGTTAATTGTATCCCTTTTTTGTTTAGTTTTGCCATTTAAATACTATATGTGTGAGAATTTAGCAAAATATTCCAAAATAGTCCAGTAGTCTATAATAGTAGTTAGTTTTCCATAAGACTGGCAGTGTCCAAAGTTGTTGAGTTGAGCCTTCTATAGCTCAGAATATTAACATGGCTTTACTTTTTATACTTCATTTTTATACTTTTCTGCTGGACAGTTAAGACCAAGATAAAGCGAGACCTATATGACAAGAAATGTAGCTTTTGTATCTGATAATCAGTCAAATCCCCTCAGGATTTATCCTGCAACCCTGTAGCACACTTTGTTGATCCTTTGTCAGTGTCAGTCATATGGATAAGTCACAGCCATTGCTTGACCAATTTGCTCTCAGTGAAAGCCTGGGAGAATGTTTTCTCTCCATCTGACTCTCCTTAGACACACTCTACATCATTGATCACTTTCCTCTGTGGTCCCATAATATACTTGATTAGAAAATTTGGGACACAACTGAGTTACATGATATTATAGTACAGGTTCTCCTATGTCCTGAGTCTTCAGGACTCCTATGATCTTGAAAGGCTAGGGGCAAAATGTTGGCTGTCCTTGCAGCCCTCCTTTTTCTCTGATTTTTGGTCTGCAAACTTAGGTTGTTAACCCTCCAGAAGAGAAACTTATTGTTATTACCCTACAACCTAGGCTGTTGAGCTTAACTTCATTATCTGTCTATCAAACATCTTAGGCATAACATGGAATAGGTATTTTTCATCAAGTATTGATATGTTAAACTTAAGTCCCTATAGCATATGACAAAAAAATGAAAATATATTTTAAAATATAGGAATAAACAATTACATATTTTTTATACAGAAGTTTAGAAAATTAACCATATACAACATTGTAGCACGACAGTCCTACAACATCCCTTTTCCTGTCTCCTGCCTTCATTCACTATTCCCCTACTTTTTAAACAACACATACCTGAGAGACAGCACAGCAGCAGCTGGTGTGTCATGACAAGCAGCACGTATTCAGAGGACTAGAATGACAGGCATTCCAAGCATGACCCTTTCATTACATTGCCATCTTCAGTGCAGTTGGTTCACAGGTATCAGCATATATAGATAGTCGGGTTGAGAATCCTACCAATTAACTGCCAGCTTCCAAAACCTTCTGAAGATTCTCAGGATCATTGCCTTACCCATCTTGTACACATAAATGTATGAATTTGCCCCTGTCATGTTTCTGGCTTTTTTCCTTGTCATTGTTTAATCCTCAAGTTCTTGCTTTTCTTTTAATTATGTTATACCTTTCTATTTGTATTTCTTCTTTTGAGTTCTTATATTAGGGAGACTATATGATATTTACACCTGTAGGTCTGGTTTATTTCACTTATGAGTATATCTTCAAGTGGCATCCACTTAAATATGAAGGCTTCAAAAAAGTAACAAAATGTTATTATGTCAACATATAATAAATCTGCAAGTAGGACATGTTACCATATTGTAAACCAGCTTTCTCAGCCTTATTGTGAGTGTTGCTCTTGCAATCTATCTCAATTAGGCCGCCATGTTTCAGTCTTCAAAGGCTACAGGAGACTAATGGCTGCCATACCCTAGAGTTCATCTTGAGATTACGGCCACACTCAGGGTCTAGCTGGAAACAGCGACTAAATGTTACTCCCACCCTGATTTCAAAGAGCCTGTTCCTCGATGCCCCATCTCAGCTTCGTAGTTCTTGTCCTTTCAACTCCGAGTCCAAGAGTTCCTCCACTTACAGACACCTCCTCTGTATTTTTTTGTTCTCACTTTGTTCAAGGTCTTTTGTTCTATTTGTATATATTTGCAATATGCAATACTTGCATTCACCTTGGGAAATTGGCTCACATATATATTGCATGTTAATAATTTTTGCTTCTTCATCCTAGATACACTAGAGAAACCAAAAATGTAAGTAATGTAAAGATCCCTTATTTCTTTGACATCCATAGTCTCTTCCTTGTGCAGTTCATGGATCAATAATTCTATCTGCTCTTGCAAATGCCTTGCTAATAGCCTCAGTCCCTCCTCTCTCCCCTTTGTACTTGATCAAGAATCTTCAGTCAGGGCCGGTGAGATAGCTCAGCAGACTTGCCCTACTTTGGCAAGCATAGGGACCAGGGTTCAGTCCCCCGTCCCTCTTGCCATGCTGACTCTGCTCCCTGGGCATGCTGAGCTGGAGGACGAGGCTGAGTGTGGTGGTGCAGGCCCGTAATCCCAGCCCTGGGGGGCTAAAAACTGGAGAATCACTGTGAATCAGAGTTGCCTAGAGAGACCCTGTACCAAATACACAGAGGAAAAAAAAAAAAAAAGAATCTTCAGTCAGATTTAACTCCCAAGACCTGTTCCACACCTAGACCAGGATGGCGGACCACGGCTGGGGCAGACGTGAAGACAGGCGTCTTGAGGGAGGCCTCAGAGTGGCCTTGAGATCGCTGTACTCATTTGCCCCTCAAGGACCCCTCTCATTTTTAGACGCAGCTGTTGACATTTTTCTTCTCTTCTGAAACCAATTATCTCTCTCCTCCTTTCAATGAGAAAATACACAGGAGCATGCAGAGCAGCACAAGCTTGCACTGCCCCAACGCATCCATCAATCTAGCAGCACCCACGGCCAGTTCTCCTGTGTGCTCTGCTGCTGACATGATGGAGAGGACCCGCTTCTATCTCAGCCGACCTCTGCCCACGCTGGCCTGTGTCTTGTGGCACCAGTTCAAGGACTTTGATCAGACATCCACATTCCCTCTTGCCGTCAGTGGCTACCTCGCTGGCGTCCCACACATCAGCACAGCACAAGGGCCGTGATGTGTCACAGGTTAAAGAGAGAAAAACCTCTCTTGACCTTAGAATTTTCTTCAGCAGCCATCTCACTTCTCGGCACCCTTATAAGCAAAATTCCCTTAAAAAGTTGGTAATATTTTCCATGTCTATTTTTTCCTCATCTCTCCATTTTAATACCCCATTTATACTTTTGTTTTCTATTCTTTCTCCCTTCTTCCCTTCTTTGTTTGCAGACTTGAATACAGAGATGTTGCCCTGAAGCACATCCGCAGCTCGTGAACGTTTTTTAAGACAGAGTCTCATAAATCTCAAGCTGTCTGGGCTGGGCTTGAAATTGCAATCCTTAGCTTCAGCATTCCAGAGTGCTGATTTTTCCCTCACCATGCTCACTGAAAATTCTCTTGCTAAAGTCGCCAAAGAGGGCCAAAGAGCTAGCTCAGCGGACTGAGCAGCTGCCTGGCAAGCGCAAGGCCTGGGTTTGATCCTCGTACCACATTCTGTGCCGGCCCCAGAGCCCCGAGAAGACTGAGCTGGCCTCTGAAACTGGGCATGTTGGTGCTTGCCTATAATCCTAGTTTTGCGGAGGCTGAGACAGGATGATAACTATGAGTTTGAGCTGTGTAGTGAGACCCTGTACCAAATAAATAAATACAATAAGATTAAAAGTAATTTTTTATTTTTTAAAAGCCACCCTGGGTCGCACATATAGCTCAGTGGACTAACGTGTCTGCTTAAGCAGAGCGAAGGGGCTGGGGCTCAGTGCCTGGCACCACAGGCTGTGCAGCCCCACCCGTGGGCTGTGCTGAGACAGGAGCATCGCTATGAGTCCAACCTGTGTAGTGAGGCTCTGTAGTTCCTGCACTAAATTCATTTAAAGAAAAAAGCCATCGAAGATTTTCATCTTGCCAGATCCAGTATAAATTCTCAATCCATATGGTACGTGACCTTTTTAGCGTACTTCCCACAGCCACTCTGTCCTTCTTGAGACGCCTTAATTTGCCTTCTATGACATGAGTTTTCTGCTGGTTTCCACTTACCTTCAAAGGTTGCTTCCTAATGAGCCCAGGCTGTCTCTCCTTCCTAATGCTGGATGTCCCATTGCTCAGGCCGCAAAACGCCTCCCTCTGGCTGAACTCATCAAAGATCCTGGTGTTAAACCCCCCTCCCAGTGGTGTCCACAGCGCCTTTGCCTCTCTTCTGGGCTCCAGGCTCAGAATCAATCATGCCATCCACACCCCCTCTCTGAAGCCGAACGGTATGTCCAATTCAACCCATAGCAGACACTTTGAGTTTCCCTTTTTCCAAACAGTGGTCCTTCAGGGATTGATGTAAAAAAAGTAAGATTTAACTCAATGCATTATTTTCCATCAGCTGCCATACCTAATGCATCAGGAAGGTTTACTGGGTCTCCCTTTAAAATACACACCAATCTTTGGTAGCTTTCCTGTCTTTAGGACAAAGCACTGAACACCGACATTGCATAGGAAAAGAAGTTTATCTGGCTTATGGTTTCCAAGGTTTCAGTCCAGGGTTAGCTGAGTGCAAGGCAGAGGCACCATGGCAGAAGGCCCAGAAGAGGACACTGCTCACCACATGAGGGCTGAAGGCAGAGAGAGAGAGCAATCAAGAGCGGGCAGGGGGAGGGGAACATGAGGGAAAGGGTGCGCCCTGCTGGATTGTGGCCTCAGGGGTCGGCTCCTGCACAGGGCTTCTCCTAACAGTGTGTTAAGGGTATGCCACATCCCCACGATCCACTCATCTTCTGAAAGTCCTACCTGAAAAAACATGAGCTTTTCATGGGATGTTTCAATTAAATTAAAATAGAGTCTAACCCCAATGCTTATCATTTTAGCTCAAGTTGCAATAGTCTTTCTGCCATCTTCCATAATTATTGTATGGTGAGTCTTTAAAAGGCCAAAAATGTTTTCAACCAAATCTATGAGTTTCACACATAAACAAAGGCCCTTACAAGAGCCTATATACCTCTCCATAATCCACCCATTTCCTTGCCCTTGAGGGAGTTAATCAGTTACCACTTTTGCTTACTCCAGTTTACCGAACACTGGCTTTTTTGAGGATCTTTGTTCACACAGAGTTAATCTCTGGTACACACATTTGTACTTTGCTGTTCCTTTCACAAAAAAATCAGAAGATCTTCAAAGAGCTTGTTAGTAAAGAATTTTGAAATTTCTTCCCTAGTCTAGCTTTCTTGACCATTTGTGTTGACTAATGAACAAATGACCACATGGACTGTATGTTGCTCTTTTTCTTTTGAATCTGATTTATTTTGATTCACAATTACTGGCACCTGCGGTCACTTTCTGTATGTATTTGCTTACTTGGTTATATGCTATGTCCTGTTTTAGAATTTTACAACTTAAATTATCTTCTATGCTTATTTAGCCTATTTTGTTTAATGACATCCTTAGACCTCAGATTAGACCTTGGGACTTAGAATGTAATAGGTCTTCAGTCAATACAGATTGAGCAGATGAATGATCTAAGACTCACCTTCTCATAATGCCCCATTCTGTCAAAAATTATCACTGTACACTTTCACATAATTTATGTACCCAATCGTGTTTCACAACCCTATAATACAAAATTTTGTTAGTGCAAATCAGAAAATAAGTTAGGCATTACTGTTTGCTTCAGTCCTAGTACAAAAAATTGAATTCTGCATATTAATGTTTCTAATGTGATAGTGTTCATTCTTTGGTGTTCAGCTCTAAAGCCTCTGAGATCCTCTGCTAAAAAGACTAATAGAGATATATTTTTTCTTTTACTATTTGACCTTATCCAAAATGGAATGATTGTACCCAAGTGGAAACAATGGCATTGAGACAGGGAGACAGGACAAACTTCACCCACAGGGGAAATGTGTGTCACAAACGAAAAACTGCTCAATTGTCAAGGAAGGGTAAATTATATAGCTGTTACAAGAGCCTAACTTAATTGGAAAGGACAGGTGGAGGCATGAACAAATTAGAACAGAAGTCACAAATGGTGCAGTTTGTTTCATAAAACACGTGTGCATTTGCTAGGCCTTAAGGAGCTGTACAGGCCTCTGATGAGCAGCAGAGACACAAGACCAGCATGGGCTCTGAGACCCTGGACCTTGAAGATGGTGGGTGAGAAGGACCAAGGGATGAGCTCGGGAGAGTCAGGCTACGTATCTTGTGAAGAGGTCTGGTAACCGTATGGGATCGCTCATCTACACAATGCAAGAATTTACCTTTTAAAATCTGAGTATGAAAGACAACTTCATATGTTTGTGAAAGAAGCAGAGGTAGCACTGTTTCTTCCTAACTTCATTTGAGGAAATTGTAGAATTTTTGGGGCAGACAGGAGTCAAGTTAAGTAAGTTATCATGATGAATTTTTTCTGGAGGCAGAGAAAGGTGAGTCAGGGAGAGAAGCACATTAATAAGTTGTCTTTTGTGGAGCATGATCTAAACGGCACTTTTTACAAAGAATATGAGGAATATTCTCATTGGACACTTGAATTTTATCCCTAGGTTTTGTATTGTAGACAGACACTTTGGGTATTTCTGTGTGAAGTTATATGATTGCCAAGATTCACTTGCAAATAATTTAGGGACTTAGGATGGGTTGTGTTAGTTATAGCTGAAGCAAAGTTGCCGAAACAAGAATTTGTCAAGTTGTCTTCTCTAGTTTTGTATGTATTTGAAAGTTTCCACACTAAAACATATAAGCAACTATGATAGCGAAGATCTGAGTTTTCATGATACCCCTAACTAAATAAATAAACCAAAAAAAGTCTCCAAAATTCTTCCCAGGAAGAGGAAAACCTCAGCAAAACAAACAAACAAACAAACAAACAAAGAACAAAAACAAACCAAAAAGCAAAAATGAGCGAATGCTGCTTCTGATCTGTGCTATTTGTCAGGAGACAACCCAATATATATATGACAGGTTACTGTCTTTTGGACTTTAGCCACACTGTTACTGAGGGAAGGAGTTCTGTGTAGCACCTGGTTGTCTTCATAAGCTTCATGTTGGGAAATGTGGCTTCACAGAGAAAAACACTTCCATCAGATACACAGAGAGGCTGTGGACATCGTGCACAAATCTTCAGAAACGGTGAACAAAGACCGGTGCTAACTTAATAGACTCCATTTCAGAAAGAAAGTGCTAGACTACAAAAGTGCCAAGCAGCTCATAAAACATCCTTACTGTTATTCCTCCTGGTTTTACATGTGGACGGAAGATTGTACAATTTGATGCAAGTGTTAGGTAAGCTATTTACCTATGCTTTCTTTGAGAGATGGACAAAACATTTATTCGTGTCATGTTATTCACCTTAATTATGTTTTTGTAACAAAGGTGTCTGTAACTTTATTTATACCTATGAATGTATTTTCCAGGGCCGTTCATTGCTGAGCAGCTTCGAATCCATCCCTGGCTGGGGAGAAAGTGTAGTGCAGGGGCGCTGTGGAAAGTTAGTTCTTATACTCTGCTGTCATTGCAAGTGCTGTGGCTGCTCGTTTCTGTTATCTGTAACTAGGAAGTGTATTTCCAGCAGTGTGTGGAATCAAGCCTTCTAAGCCACTGCAGATATGAGAGGGGTGGTACTGAAACACCTCACAGTCAGATGGACCCTGTCACTGCTCCTTGGGGAGCAGTCTCAGCATTTGTGCCACGGGCCCCACTTTGTCAGCCCTTGCTGCTAGCAGCCCTCCAGATTTTCAAATCCTGACCGGAAACTGGGATTGTAGGTACAATGGACTGAACAGCACCTATGAAGGATACCAACAATCACAGTTATTTGTAGGAAGGTAGCTGTTTCTTACCCTCAGTAGGCCTAGGAGTGCCCAGAGTTCTTAAACAATCTTTTTATATGACTTTAAATATAGTTAATGCAATTAAGAAGGAACTTAGGTTTTCCTTAGGCTTCAGTCTCCTTACCAACCCAATAGGATGACCCAAGGTCCACCCTGTCTCACCTGCTGATCCCAGGCACTCTGGTGCAGGTGGAATCCAGTGTGTGCGCACTGCTGGTGTAGATCAGCACTGCTGATTTTTTCTAAACACAGCTCCAGCAGGTACCTGTCTACACGCTTCCTGCTCACACACAGGCGCCAGACGATGCTCCACAGAGGCCCCAGCTCCAGCAGCTCCTGCTTCAGAAAGGCGTCCCTATGTTTTGTTGTATGCTACCCTGTTTCTGTCTTTATTTCTGCTACTTGTTTTGCTTTTGTTTTTACTCTTCAAAATAAAGTAAAATAAGGGCCAGCCAGATAGCTCAGTAGACTAAAGCACCTACTTAGGGAGAAACAGTGGCTGGGGTTCCATCCTAAGTGTGCCGTGCGGGCCCTGCCCCTGGGGTGTGCTAAAACAGTGATTGAGACTGGGCGTTTTGTTATGTCTGCATCTTGTACTATGAATAACTACCACGAAGACAATAATATGCAGTGTATTAATTATTGTAACTGTCCTATTAACTTGTTTTGAAACGGTCATATTGCTATTTCCTTCTCAATCAAATTAATAAAAAAAAAAGAGAGAAAGGCATCCCATATTTCTTTTGTAAGAATGGTGACCATGGTGCAAGTGTTTTTAGATTTGTGGTTTTAAAAAGCTCAGCTCTGTTAGGATTTTACTTTGGCCTGAGGTCTGTCTGCTTGAACGCCTCCCTAGCAATGTGGGAGGTAGAGAAAAGTCTTTCTGCAGCCATATGCTGTATGCCAGCTAAATACCAAGTAGTTTATTAGCATAGAAAAAGGGGTGGTCTACTATTGGATGACTAAGGGAAACTTGAATAATGCGTGTTGGGTTAAAAAAAAAACTCATTAAACCTAGAAAGACTATACTGCAATCAGTTGGATTTTTGTAAATGGAGTGTTTGTGTGTCTATGAAGGAGAGAGAGGGAGACAGAGAGAGAGAGAGAGAGAGAGAGAGAGAGAGAGAGAGAGAGACAGACAGACAGACAGACAGACAGACAGACAGATTCCCCAAGGACAGATGCCTATACCCTGTCAAGGGGATAACACTTAAGGAGACATTAATAATCTGGGAGTCTTAACACCTACTGTGTTTGTACTTTATTCAAATGCTTGATAACGAACATCATGCTTTGTGTGTGACATAATTTTATAGCTGTATAATCAGATATGTGGTATAACAAAGAACTTCCCAATTTCCTCGTTGTAATACGTGATCGCAGTTGTAAACAGATATCAGCCCGATGACAGGTTTGGTAACAGCCACGGATGAAGTACATCCCCCCGTTAGGTGCGAGGCTCCTCCCTCCTCCCTCCCGGCAGCTCTACTCTCCTGTGGTTAGATGCTACCCTTTTAATCAGTTTTGATTGCTTTGCCTTGCGCTGAGATTTGCTCAGGAACTCCTCAGAGGCGCATTGTTTTGTGGGAGACAGATGTTCCTTACTAGTGCAGACTGACTGGAGTTATATATAGTGACAATAATAATAAATTGTCTACACATACACATGAACACACGGGGACCCCTGATGACAATTAGTGTTTTATGCATATGTGGTGCTTTCCTTTTTCATTTACAAACATTCAGCTTAACTCTTCCTCCTCCAGCTGTTGCAACGACCTCTTAGCAAGAGGGTGGAAAATTGCCCTCTCCTCTTCCTCCTCCTCCTCCAAAACCCCTTTTTCTTCTATTTAACTCCTTTCTGTTTAAATTCATACTTTCAGTTCTATTTAATAGAAAGCCATTTACAGTTTTAGAGTTTTATATTTTTGAATGTAAAGCAATGTCTAAATAAATTCCATTTCCAAAAATACAGTATACATGCGGTTGATCTGGATATGAAGGACAGTTACAGGAGCCACCAGTGACTGTAAAACTGAGAGTGACCTGGTTGAGAAATATTGATCCCACAGTTTTTATCATGACCGTTTTAACTAGGGTGAGGACATGTCTCATTGTGGTTTTGATTTGTATTTTCCCCATGATAATTGATGTAGAGCACATTTTCATGTTCTGTGGCACATTCGTTCATGTGCCTTCTTTTAAGAAATGTCTATTCAGATTATTTGACCTTTTTATAATAAAAATTTTAGCTTTTAATTTTTCTTCTGTCAGTAGGGTTATAAAATAACACAACCGAAGGGTGGAAGTTTTCCAAAAACAAAAGTAGAGTCAGCCCATGATCCAGCAGCCCGACTGCTGGGCATTTATCTGAAGGAAGGGAAATCGCCACCCTGACAGGCACTGGTATCCCTATGTGTTATACTGTTAGAGTGTTACAGCCAAGGCATGCATCCAGCGGGGCGTCTGTCAATAGATGAATGGATAAAGAAAACATGTTAAGGGGTGACTGAAAGCTACAGTGTATGTTTAAATGAAAAATATCTTTCTACAGTAAAAGACATATTACTTAGGGTTATGGGATAAATGTGCCTGAACGTCGGGGGGGATTTTTGACTATTCTGGGGGGGATTCATGGCAGTATTTTTTATTGTTAATTTTTTTTTTCTTCTTTTGATACAGGGTCTCACTCTGCAGTTCAGACTTGTCCTGTCTTAGCCTCCCTAGTGCTGGGATTATAGGCGTGTTCCACCACACCTTGGAGTTCCAGGGCTGGTGCTGCATGTGGCACTGAGGACCAAACTCAAGACCTTGCATTCGCCAAGCAGGCACTCAGATTGCCTAGCTATCTCCCCAGTCCTTATTAAAATTTTTTAGACTTTAAACATTGACCATAGTTTTTGTCACCGTTTCACACAATGGAATGGTATTTAACCAGAAAAGGGGGTGGGGGAAAGTTGTTATATAGCATATTGTTATCTTCAGAATAGCTGTTCAGATTACCAGATACAAGCATGCACAGCTGATCAAAAAATTAAAACAGTGAAGCATTAACTGTTCCTTTTTATATGATAATAGTATACAGTATAGCAACCATTGCTGACTTCCTATCATCTTGTTTTGAAATTCTGTATCATTTTAATTGTGATTTTTTAAAAATTCTCCTTAAAATAAAAAAAATTGAAAAAGAAAAAAAAATGTCCTTTACAGAAACATGAGTGGAACTGGGGGCTACAATGTTAAGTAAACTAAACACGGACCTGAGGGCTAGGTGTAGCATGATGTCTTTCCCATATGGAACCTAAGTGCTAAGCCACAAGTGCTCTTGAGAGTGGTGGCCACTGGAGGCCAGCAAAGGACAGCATGGAAAGTGACCAGGACAACTGCGCAGTGGGTGCAAAGTCACTGCCACTTTTTCCTAGGAGCACATGCTGGAGCTCTGCCGCACAGAGGGTTTGGAGACAATAATGAAATGCTGTTTAACGCAAAATAGCTAGAAGCTTCTGAATGTTCACTTCATACTGAAGGCTGAATGGGTGAACTGGACATGCATCTTGAGTTGATCAACATCTGCTGTATAAAATGCCAGAATATGACACTGCACCCCATAAAGATGTGGAATTGTTATCGATAAGTAAAATTAAAAAATGTATTGGCTGTTGGGAAGAAAAGTGGAATCAGACCCTCACTAGCTTGTTTGGTAATAATTCTTTGCTTAAAATCACTAACCTGGATCTAGGGGATAGCTCTGTGGCTTAACCTGCCTGGCAAGCACAAGTTCCTGAATTCAAGCCCTGGTACTGAAAAATAATCACCAGCGTGTTTATTTATTGATCATCTAGCATTTAAAATAAATATACACAAAAATCAGAGCTCTCCTATTTGAAGCAACATATAATTTCTCTCAGAGCACTTTCCCGTGTACCATGTGTTTACTGGTGTCAGACCAATTGGGCACAGTGACACAGTGACAAATGTCCCCTCTTGTGGTATGAAGCATCTCTAGAGCAGAACATACAGTGCTCACTGTACTGGCCTTTCAACAGCAGTCTATTTTGAAGTTGACAGCAGTATTAAAGGGCATGATATTTACACTACAGCAAGCATTTTTTAAGGGGCTCTGGCTTTTATTTTCAGGGCTTTATATGAAGGCTGTTCTTTTCCTTCCTAGTTTTCTCTGTCCTTATGTTAATTTTATAATTGGTATGGAAAATTGCATGGTCTTTGTTTCTGTTTTGTCCTTCATTTTGTACATCATCATAGGAGAACAGCATTGTTTGTACCTCAGTGTACCACTGTTATGGTGTGTGTCTAGGCGGCTCCCCAAAGCTCAGTGATTATCGTGGGTGTGGATGCCCCACCCGCCCTGGGGCAGATAACTTGCATTACAGTGTGAGGAGGGGTAGGAGGCGAGCTGGCTGCCGGAGCTGCTGCCCCTCCTTTGTGCTCTGTGCTCTTTGCCACCGTGAAAGGCTGCTCTCTGCCCCGTGCTGCTCTGCCTTGGAGCCAGATGAGTATGGAATGAAACTTCCAGTAACTGGGAACCAAATAACCCTTCCCTTCCCTAATAGCGAGTGTTGGATATTTGTTTCCCACAGTGAGAGAAGAATAACAGACAACCAGAGCTTACCAGAGCAATATGAATTGGAGCTAGAACTCCTCTGTCTCTTACTTGATTTTCATTGGGTTCATTGTAGTGGAGCAAAATAGAAGACCTTTCCCCAGAAAGGGACTCTGCAGTGTGTGAGGCCAGTGTCAACCACACTGACCACACTGATCGCAGTGCTCAACCATGGTGTGCTCAGGAAGCGCAGGGGCTCCTCCCACTGTTGGGGTTATTACTGATAGTTTTCTGGGGTGGTTTTCTGCTTCTTGTATCCTCACCATGTGTCTTACCCTTGGCAGTTTTCTCTACATATAATATAGTGGACTTTTTTGATATAATAGCATCCCTGAATTTTTCTCTCACTTACTTTTAAAATGGTTACAGAGTAATGAAAAGTGCTTGAGATTGGAAAGTCCCAATTAGATTGGGTTCTAATTTCATCTGTATTAACTGCGTGACATAAACAATTTCACTCCTACCAGAAATACGTGAAATGAGAAATTTGAAAGGCCTGCCTTACTCAGAGACTTCTACTGCTCTTCTGCTTCTGGTCCTACTGGTCTTCTACTGCCTTTTGCAGTCTAATGAGGTAATACAAAATAGCACACTTCAGAAATTGCCTGGTAGGATTCAGATGGTCTTCAGTGATGGAACAGACAATAAAAAATCTATTTTGTCTGGATAACCATGGTATCATGGTTTATGTCTCTCAGTGTCTTATGCTCACAGGTAGGGCTTTTGGGAGGTGACTGGAGTATGGGTAAATGATACTGGATGGATCCACTGATTGTATAAACATAGTCTTAGTTGTGGATGATGGATTTGCCGAAAAGGAAAGACCCGCTTCGGCTATGGGAAGCACCAACAACTAGGTCACAGCGCGGATGGTTTCCCTCTGCCATGTCCCCTTCCATGCTGCCTTCCCTGCCTTGGAGCCAGCTGACTATCGACTGAAACTGAGCTGAAACCAACCTTTCCCCTTTAACATGTGGATATTGAGTGTTTTGTCCCAGCGATGAGAAAGTACTGAGAGAAATGGTTCACTTTCCTGAGCTATTCCAGTGACTTTTAGAAGTGACTCAAATATGGGTCAACTTCCCATATGTATTTCATTCACCCCTAGTTTTGTTTTTCAGTAGTCTTGAATAATGTATGAATTGCATGGGGTGAGATTAAACTTGAGTGACTAAAAAATTAGATCTTTGTATTCAGCTCCAATCACAATAGCTGAGATATATTTGTCAAATGATTGCTGTACACACACTGGAAATATGAAAGCCAATTAGCATTAATTAATTTCTACCCCGTAGACAATTCAGTACATGACAACGCTGTCTGGTCTCCACTTGTTTTCCCCAATTTGTCATGTATTTTATCCTTTTCTGTCCCTTTCTACTCTCTGCAAAGCTGGCTCTGTGGATCGCAGCCCCGGGGCTGGCGTTTGCTGCTGTTCCAGGGAAGCCCTGGCCAGCAATGCTCTCACTGGGTGGCAAGAAAGAGGCCAACGTGCTTCCTCGAGAGACTGCTCCTCTCACTGGCCAAGTCCCTCGGTGACAACAGGGACGGTCCCATTTTCAAGACCCCAGCATCACTGCATGCTCCATCAATCCTAATGACGTCCTTGCTCCACCAGCCCTAGGACTGTGAAGGCTCTGCTGCTGCCCTTTGGGGACTCCCCCATCGTACCTTCTCTGGTTGCTCCCCCTAACTCTTCGTGAGACCCTGTGAGAAGTCAGCTTGATAGAGCTATTTGACTTGAATCTTCACGTGGGCGCTGGTTCTCATGGAGACCCTGTTCTTCATCCCTGGAAGCCCACACAGCCGGGAGCCTGTCTCCCTTCATTCAGGATGCAGTGACCAACCCAGAGACTGAGTCATTCTTTCTTCTGAGATAGGATACTGATAAATAGCCCAGGCTGACCTCCAACTTTTTGTCCTTCCACCAAGCAGCTGGGATTGTGGGTGTGCGTCATTATGTCCAGTTTGAGACCATTTTAAAGATATCAAAAATGTGTTTCTCACATTTAGAGATGCCAGGACATGGAAGATCCAGGCCCCGTGTGCTTATGGCTGAGGGCTGCTCCCGAGGGGAGGAGCTCTGTGTCCTCACTTGGCAGAGGGCTGACGGGCAAGCTCAATGCTGTAGGAAACTTTGTGCACAAGGCTGCTGAATGCTCCCACCCGTCACGAGGCAGAGGCTCAGTGCCTGCGTGCAGGCACCATCCTAATAACACTGCATTGGCAACATCTGAATTTGGGGGGAAACAGTCCTCAAATTTTCTATTTCCTATTCTTAAGTCTTTTGCCCCTTAAAATGGTGCAGAATCTTCTGCAGTGAGCTACGTCCAATCGTCCCCACTAGCAGTGCTTTCTATTGCAGTTCCACACTTTTACCTTATTCAGGGAATGTAAGAGGGGGTGAACTCATAGTCTGAAAGACATTTCTCCTTCTCTAAAATAGTTGTTTGAGTGAATATCTGAAGTCTTCCATATTATTAACTGCACCAGGAAAATGTTTGTTTTTTTTCCTAAGCCAATGTGATCGTTGAATATGTAATTTTTCCGTGAATGCCCCAAGGCATTTTGGACAGTAACTAGAGTATAAATTATGTATAAAAGATGGCATTTGTATCATCTTTGTTACCTGGTAATATCAGGGACCTTCCGGCAGACAGCTGTTGGGTGAAATATTGTCACTTCTCAGCCCAGCAAACAAACTAGGTCTCAGTGTTAAGGAAGAAAGAAATAAAATAAGGAAGTATCAAGCAAATTTGGGGCATAAATAGACACTCTCTCTATAGTACTGCATCAAACAGTGTAGTACTGAACTCACCACCATAGGGAAAATCTATCTAAATTAAAGAAAAAGGAGAAAGGAGGAAAAAAGGAGATAAATATATTCAAAGTTTTAAAGAAAATTGAGAGGAAAGATGTATTAGTCGAAATAAATAAGAATTTGCAAGATTGGCAGCTCGCAGAGTTAGAGGTGGAAGAGTGTGGTCTCTGCATGCTGGAGACCGAAGGACCCAGCAGAAGGCCTGCGGCTCACTGCAGCTTCCCGTGACAGTCCTGGTCAGGAGGCCGACGGGGCTGCAATGGGTGGCTGAAGGATTTGGACCAGGAGGCTGAAGGGTTGGCCTGGGATCCAGGAGATGCTATCCAAGGTGAAGGCAAAGAGGGGGCCTCCTGTGAAGAAGCAGAAGCAGACCCACCCTTCATACCCCCTTGTACCATCCAGGTGACAAGATTCCCTAGAGTGGGTCTTCTACACAGTAGGGGCAAGATTGCTGAGGCAATTTATCTGAACTTCTCTCACTTGAGTTGACACAATCAATTATCACACCGTATAAAAGGGTTAAATATGTCACATATGGAGGAAGATCAGAGTTTTATAAGACCTCATGATTTAGGCTAAATGGCCTAACTTCTTGAAAAGGTGGAGGACAGAAACAAGAACTTTTTTTTTTTTTTAAAAAGGTATCTACATCTTCCTGGTAAAGGTGAATACATGAAGAAATTTTATTAACTGAAAAAGACAAATTATTGATAATTTTAGAAAAGGCTACAAATTAGCTAAGAAATTGAAGTTTAGAGGGATGTGAGTAAATATATATGTTTTTAAAAATATTAGAACCATCTTGGTTACTCTTCTCTTGTCCCTGGGACAAATAGTCAACACCCAAAATGAAGGAAGGAAAGGCTTACTTAGCTCACAGTTACTGGAAGTTCAGTCCATACTCGGCTGGCTCCAAGGCAGAGGGGCACATGGCAGAGAGCAGCAGGTCACGGCAGCGGCAAAGAGCAGAGAGAAGCATGGAGGAGCAGCAGCGACAATGGCAGCAGAGAAGTCTGTCTCTCTGTCTTATATTACATTCAGGCCATGCACCTCAGGCCGGGTATAGTACTCATACCCACAATCCCAGCAGTACTGAGACCCATAATTTCAGTGGATAATGAGTTAATCTCAAACTCTAGAAGTTCCTGTTCCATGACTCCAGGAGGCTTTGGGGGGACAAATAGACACAAACCATAATATTCTGCCCCTGGGCCCTCAAATACTCAAGTACATCCCTTTATGCAAAAGGCACTTTAGTCCATTTCTAAGACTTGCCAAAGTCCCAACAGTTGCAGCATTGCTGAAAAGTCCAAGTCCCAAGACTCCTTCAAGATCTAAGGCAAACTGTTAGATATGAGGCCCTACGAATGAAAAGTTAAACACATTCAACATTCAGTGGCCCAAGACAAACATTACTATTCCAAAAATGTACACACAGCAGGATACCAAGCAATGGGACCAACACAGGTCCAAAATCCATCAGGGCAAACATTAAATCCTGTAGGTCCTTGTGGAACATCCAAAGCAATCTGTCACAAATTGTAAGCTCTGTGTGGCTTTCCCCCTATGGCACTCTTGGGGTAGCTTCTGTGCCTTTTCTCGTAGGCTGGCTTTGCTCCCTCTTTGCAGTTGCCCTTAGATGATCCATGTTCTTGGCTTTTCTAAACTTCTGTGGTCTCCACTAAACAGGTTCCTCACTCACAGCTTCACACACTCAGGGGCACACTGCCTGCCCTCCCAGGCCTTCTTCTGAAATCAAGGTGGAAGCCTTCTTAACCTCAGAACTCCTGCATTCTGCAGTGCCTAAAACCGGTGCCACATGGATGATGCCAAGGTCTGCTGCCAGCTGGAGCAGTACCCAGGCTTCCTTCTTTCTTGGCTGTAGAGTGCCTGGACTGCTGAACGCTCTGATCCTGATTCCGAGGAACAAATTCTCCATGCTGGTGCCATTCTGGGACATACAGCTTTGCAGCTTTCCCTTCAAGGCAAAGTTGTTCTCCCTCAGAATTCTGAGGCTGCAAAGGTTGGAAACCTGCTGTCTTCAGTGATGCCCTCAGACCATCCTTTCCATTTTCTGGTTCCTTCCCAGCAATGGAGATCCTCTCAACTCGATCCTTGCAGTCCACAGCTTTATTGGAGCTTCCTTCTGGCCAAACTCACTTTTTTTTTTTTTTTTTTTTTTTGAGGAACTGGGGATTGAACTCAGACCCTTGTGCTTGCCAGGGATGCACTTATTCTACTGAGCTATCTCCCCAGCCCCAAACCACCCTCCTGGGGTCTTTGCTCTTGATTTGTAACATAAATATGGCTGAAAACCCCCCAATAACAGCCATGCCACTGCCCCAATATTTGGCTTCTTTGAAATATCTTTGAAAGATTAATCACTCTGTCATGCTTAAATTCACTCTCAGGCAAAGTCTCTGGACATGAGCAAAATGCAGACAGACTTTGGGCCAAGCCATAACACAAATCATTTGGAGTCCAACAACCAATGCAGTCCTTCTTCCCAGCAGAAACCTCCCCAGCCTGGTCTTTCTATCAGCCTGAGTAGAATTTCCTAAACAGAACAGCTCTTTGCTTGTAGTTGACATCTCCAAACCTTTACTGTCTCTTCTTATAGGCCATCCAAAAAAGCTTGTAATCCACATGGTCAGGTTAAGCCACAGCAATGTCCCCACTCCTATGGTACCAAATTCTGCCTCATTTATCCTTCTTTTGTTGCTGAGAAAAATACCCAACACTCAAAATAAAGGAAGGAAAGGTTTATTTAGCTCACAATTACTGGAGGTTTCAGACCATATTGGCTGGCTCCGAGGCAGATGACCACATGGCAGAGGGCAGCAGTTCATGGTGGTGGCAAAGAGCAAGAGAGAAACAGAGTAGCAACAACCATGGCAGCATAGAGGAAGTCTGTCTCTCTGTCTGTCCTATATTAAATTCAGGCTTTCCATCCCAAGCTGGGATTCACACCAATAATCCCAGCAGTACTAAGGCCCATAATCCCAGTGGATCATGAGTTAATCTCAAATTCTAGAAGTCCCCACTTCATGACTGAATGAGGCCTTGGGGGAATAACTAGACACAAACCATAGCAAGAACATTAACAAAATAGAATGATGCAGGCAATTTAAAAATATTCCAAATAACATACTGGTAATCATCGTACAATGAAATTGGTAGTAAACATGGCTCAAAAAGGAAGAGTAGTTTTTCCTCATATGAAGAGAAATCTCATCTTTCTATAAAATACACATGGGTATAGGGAATGGGAGGTGGTTATCCAGATAAGCAATCTGCTATGTCACTGCTGCCTCCTCCTATGACCACCTTCAGTTTTTTTCCCAATTGGAATTTACTTGAACTTGGAATCTCTCAGTGGGCAACAGAAATATAGAAGCTTGTTAGGAAGGACAGTGAAGACGGGTGTGCTCTTGTGATTTCTAGTGTTCGTTGGGGGAAAAATCTTTATGTATCTCTTCCAAACTTATTTGGTCATTTAAGATCTTTTCTAACTACTTGTATGTCAGTCTTTTCATGTGAAAGACATGTTCCTAAAATAAAATGAACAAAAAGTGTGATTCAGTCAACTATGATTTAGAATAGTACACATGTCTGGTTATGTTGTACACCAAACAAGAACATGATTAAATTAATGTTGGAGAAGTCGTTGACAAATTTATGAAGTTAAGGGTTGAAAATGGTAACTTGTTCTTTCATTATTATATAGTCCAACACAGAAATCTTTTGTTTTGCTTCTTCAAAGACTGTATTTTTTATATCACTAAGTAGTAAGCCCTGACTGCAGCAGCTCAGCATGGAAACTAGGTAGCTTATCCTAACACAGGGTCTGAAAGTGAACATCTGCCTCTGAGGGGCAGGGCTAATGCCCTTGGGGAGCTGGGTCGCATGCGTTTTCTTCTGGAGTCTGTGGTGAGTGCAGTCCTTGGCGTTCTTGGGCCTGCAGACACTGCTGCAGTCTCCTGTGTCTCTCCGTCCCACCATCTCTTGCCAGCTCTTCTCTTCTTACAGTGCCAAGTCCCTGGACCTGAGGCTCCCAGATGAATCAGGCACGATCCCATCTTGAGAACCTTCACTCAGTTACTTATGCAAAGATCCATCCCCAAGGGTAGGAATGGGACATGGCTTTAGAGAAGTCACATTTCCACCCAGAACAGTAACCATTTTCATTTTACTTTGTATTTTAATATGTATTTTTATTATTTTCATTTCTATCAGCATGGTTTTTTATAGAAAGCTTCATATGAGAAAAATTGCTTTTCTTTTGAGCCATATTTACTATTCATTTTATTGTATGATGACTCCTGAAGATACTGGAGATAATTGTGATACATGAAGGGGAGGAGAGCTAAAAATACCTCATTGAATGTCAAAAAGCTCAATATGAGCTGCTTATGGGCTGAGGTGTTAAAAGGAACAGAACAGAAAGGGGAGAACAGGCAAGAAGGGAAAACTGAGAAAAGTGTTAAAGGATTCACAGGATGACAATCTCGGGCATGGACCATACTACGTGGCTTTAGGGTCTGATTCATAACCCTGATGTGCTGCCCTTAGCCAGTGGCCAATCATAGTGTACATGTAACAAAAAATGTGAATCCTGATGCATGCAATAAAATTCAGAGGATCTTCACAAGAGCATACAGACTAGAAGATTCATAGTCATCTTGCCTTGTGTTTGTACCTCTATTAGTCTGGGCTCTGCAGGAGTAGAGAAAGTTACACACACACAAACATACAAATGTATGTATGTATGTATGTATGTATGTATGTATGTATGTACAGGTGACGCTTTGTGCCTGTGGGTTCCCCAGGCAGGGATTCAACAAAATGCAGGTCAATTCTTTTTGCCATTTTATTTTAAATAGTGAGGGTTTGCAGTGCATATTTCCATCCTTTGTGTGGGGTTCTCCGTGTACAGCTTAATCTTTTTCATCCACTTCACTCCGTGCCCTCTCCCTCCACCTTTTTTGTCACTTTTCTCTGTGTTCTATGATCTGCCTTCTATTTTGTCCTTATATTTTGGGCTTGTCAAGTAAGAGAAGCCATGTGACAGTTAAGCTTAAGTGTCTGGCTTAATCCATTTAATATTATGGCCTCAGGGTACATTCATTTTCCTAAACTTAAAATATTTTTTAAAATTCCAGTTTTACTAAAAAAGGACTTCTTTTTTCTTGTTGTAAGTCCTTAAATAATATAGAATAACTTGCATTTGTATAGAATTTATATTATATTCAGTATTATATGTAATTTAGAGTTGATTTAAAATATACAAGAGGCTATGCAGTCTCTAAAGGACTTGACCACCTGGATTTCATCATCAGCAAGGCTCCTGGAAACACGACCTGTGGGGTGACTGTACACAAAGGTATGAAAATCAAAGGGCTGGGTCACATGATATGGATGGCTGAGGAGCCCTGCTATGTGTGGTCTGTGAGCTAGGGCCGCAGAAAGTGGGTGGTGTAGTTACTGTGTGCACCCAAAGACCCAAAGACCACAGAAACCAATAGTGTACGTCCTGAGCTCAGCCTAAAGTCCCGGGAGGCAGACGCAGGGTGTGGTGGAAGCATTGTGTAGGGTGAAAGAAGATGGAGTCTGGCTGAAGCAGAGAGAGAGAGAGGAAGAGGGAGAGGGAATGGGGAGCAGGAAGGAGGAGGGGGAGGGAGGGAAAAAGAGGGAGAAGAAGGAGGGGCAGGTAGGGGGTATGGGGGGGGGGGAGAGGGAGAGGAATCTCTTATGCTAATCAAAATAACTGGTAAAGTATTATTGCTAAGTGAGTCTGTGAGAGTATTTCAGGAGTAGATCAGCATTTGCACCATGGGCTGAGTGAAGATTGCACCACCAGTATGGATCTATCCAGGGCCCAGACTAGGCAAAGAGAGAGGAAGGGTGAATTTTCACTTCCGCTCCCTCCACCTCTCCCTCTCCCTGTCTCTGTACTTGAGCCAGACATCCAACGGCAAAAGTGCAGTGGAGATGAAGGGTGTGGTCTTGAAAAATACAAGAAGACAGAAGGGCCTTAGGATTGGGAAGGAGGTGGCCAGCCAGTGATGAGTGTACTCCTCCCAGATGAACAATGAAACGAAGGAAAAAAGAGAAACACGTCTGGTAAGATGTAACCTTTGACACTGAGTGGAGAAATCAATTAAAACCCTCCATATTTAAAAAGAAGATGGGATGGCCTCAGTGGTTAGAGGTGTCAACTGAAAAGGATAATAGCTCTGGTGGGGAAGCCACAACTCCGTGGAACTGGAAAGGTACTTCTAGTACGTGAAATTAAGTTATCACAATTAAGGAAAGCGAGAACTTAAGGATTAAACAAGGAAGAGAGGGCAAGGAGAGAAGCTAGGAAACATACAGGGGCAAAGCCATACAGTTATATGCACAAGATGGGGAAGGCAATGATCCTGAGAATCTTCAGCAGGCTTTTGAAACTAGCAGTTAATTGTTAGGATTCTCACCTTGGCTAGCTACATATGCTGATACCTGTGAACAAAGCAATTGCATTGAATAACAATGTGTAATACTAGGGTAATGCTTTGGAATGCCTGTCATTTTGGTCTTCTAAATATGTACTGCTTGTCATGTCATACAAATTACTGCCATACTATCTCTCAAATAAATGTTTGTTTTTAAAAAAAGGTAATAAGTGAAAACAAGAAAAAAAATGTCATAAAACTGTCCTGCTACAATGCTGTATATGGTTAATTTCTAAATTTCTTTGTAAAAATATGTAATCGTTTATTCTCTTTTAAAATATTTTTTATTTTTTCTTCACATTCTGTAGGGATTTCAAGTTTAACATATCAATACTTGATATAAAATATCTGATCCGTATTATGTCTAAGATGTCTGATATTCAGACATAATGAGGTTAAACTCAACTGCCTATGTTATAGGGTAATAATATCATTAAGCTTCTTTTCTGAAGGGTTAACAACTTAAGTTTGTAGGCCAAAAATTAGAGAAAAAGAATGGCTGCAAGGACATCCAACATTTTGGCCCTAGCCTTTCAAGGTCAATGAGGACTCAGGACACAAGGGAACCTGTAGTGTAACGTTCTGTAACTCAGCTGTGTTTCAGATTTACTGACCCAGGAGATTATGGGGCCACAGTGGAAAGTGATTGATGATGTACAGTGTGCCCAAGCAGAGTCACATGGAGAGAAAACATTCTCTCAGGCTTTCACAGAAAGCAAATTGTTCAGGCAATGACTGTGACTCATCCACATGGCTGACACTGACAAAGGATCTACAAGCTGCAGTACAGAGTTTCAGGGTAAATCCTGAGGGGATTTGACTGACCTTATCAGATACAAAAGTTACATTTCTTGTTATATAGATCTTGCCTTATCTTGATCTTAACCATCCAGCAGAAAAGTATAAACATGAGGTATTAAAAAGTAAAGCCATATTAATAGGCTGAACTGTGAAAGGCTCAAGTCAATAACTTCTGACATTGCCAGTCCTACAGAAAACCCATTACTATTATGGATTACTGGACTATATTGGACTATTTTGCTGAATTCATGTCCCTATAATATTTAAATGACAATGGAATACCCTTCTCTGACAAAACTAAACAAAAAAGGGTATAAAAATGAAGGACATAAAAATGTGGTAAGGCTGTATCTGTATATACAAAATAGGATAGATATATAGCTCCTTTCTCTTCATTCAATGAGAAGAAAGATTTGTACCAATAGTGTTTGGACAGGATATCATGTCTGCATCTTGTACTATGAATAACCACTATGAAGACAGCAATATGCAATATATTAATTATTGAAACTGTCCTACTCATTGGTTTTGAAACTGTCTCATTGCTATTTGTTTCTCCAGGCAAGCACTTCTGCCACTGAGCTGCTATTTGTTTCTCAATAAATAATAATAAAAAATAAAGTAAGTTATCATTTTATCTGACAATTCACTTAACTCAGTATGACACAGAGAATCCTTGGCCAGAGGCAAGTGTGTCTACAAAAAATATAAAGCCCTTTGGGGCTATTGAGATAGCTCAGGGGTTTAAGCGCCTTCCTGACAAATGCAAGGACCCAGGTTCAGTCCCGAGTACTGCTGGCCCCGCACCAAGCTGGCCACCCAAGCAGGGCACGGTGGTGCATACCTGTAATCCCAGTGCTAGGGAGGCTGAGACAGGAGGATCAACTATGAGTCTGAACTGTGTAGGGAGACTCTGCACCAAATAAATAAATAAATAAATAAATAAATAAATAAATAAATAAACAAAAGATTTAAAACAGCATATACAGTCCCAAGGATTATTACAGGAGGACCAAAATGTAGTGAAAAAAAAAATACAAAGCTACCTGAGTCAAATAATGTACTATATTCAGAAATACTTTCCTTCTGTAAATTTAGTCTGTTATGTTAAATGACAGTCACTTAGAAATTACTTTAATAAAATATAAAATTCCAGAGTTAATGGCCATATATATGTGACATACATTTATTGCTATATATAACTTATTTCATACATTAAGTATAAAATTTCCTGTAGGCAATAATAAATGTAATTTATAAGTCACCAATTTGTGGTAAGGCTGTTTCTCATTCTCTTGAGGGCAGATCTAAAAACCATAAAGAATTAGAAAAAAGAATTAGAGATTTATTTATTTGAGAAATTGTCTTTGTTTCATTCTCTCAATGACACTTTAAATGGTTTATTTCTTTTCCTATGATAAAATTTTTACCAAAAGTTTTAACACCTGAGGGATATATTAATTTTAAGGTTTTAAGTACATAACTTAGTTTTGTATTTTTAAATTAAAAGTGTACTTTTTCAGTTATAGATCTGTGAATGTATGTTGTAAAAAAAACTTCAAAATCAAAACTAGAAAAATATATTATATTCCCAACACAAATTTAATTTTTTTGTCTGGGACACAATCTCACTATGCAGCTTAGGCTGGACTTGAGCTCACTACACAGCTCAACCTGGTCTTGAACTCACAGTGGTCCTTCTGCTTCCCTCTTGAGTGCTGTGATCACAGGTGTGAACCACCATGCCCGGCTAATTTAAAATTTTATACATATGTTTTTAAACAAATAAAAGAGTGTGCATTATGGTTAGCATCTAGATGTTTTTTATTTTTACAGGGGTTCACAGATGAGATTTGGCCTTAAATACAGGAGACTTACCAGTTGGAATTTTCAGTGATGCTGAAAATTGGTCAGCTGTGCATGAGTCTTTCGGGACAAGAGGGAGGATGTTGTGGTTTGTGTCTAAGTGTCCCCCCAAAGTCACTTTTAGATGGGGCTCGTTGGGAGGCCAAGGGATCCAGGTTGAGTGATGGATTCATGGTTCAAGGTGGGTGACTGCTGGGACCAGCCCACTGATGGCTCTGGCATCGTCCTGATCCCAGCAGCCTGGGTAAGATAGAGGGCACAGAGGCAGCCTTGGCTCTTTCTTCCCCACTCTTTCTGTGTTCTAGCACCGTGAATGTTCCGCTCTGGGATTCTCCTCTACCAAGTCCCTCTGCCTGGGAGTTAGCAGATTGTAGACTAAAGCCTCTACAAATGGTGACCTAAATAAACCATTCCTCCTTTTACTTTAGGTGTGAGGTGTTTTGTCTCCGTAATAAAAGTAACTGTGATAAGATAATGTACAGTTATATGCATTTTACTTAAAATTTTCTATTTCTCCATAAAGTCATGTACAATGTAGACATGGGTTCCTCAACTCACAGTACATTTACACCCAATAATTCAATCATAAGTGAAAAAAATGTTTAGCATTTCTAACCTCTGGCATGAATGCATTTGCTCACCTGTACAGTCCATGCAGGAGTGTCAGTCATTTTCCCTGGTGGTCACATGGCTGGCTGGGAGTTGTAGGTCACTGTGATGCTCAGTGTCATGAGAGAAGGTCACATTACTTATCACGGTCCCATGGAAAGATCCAAATTCAAAATTTGAAGTGCAATTTCTACTGTATGCATAGTGCTGTTACACTATCATGCGGTAGAAAAATCCTATGTAAGTCGAGGGCCATCTGCATACCAAGCATATTTTGGTTGCCCCAATTATGCCTCAAATGTGTTTACAGCTGGTTTGTTTCAGGACAATTCTACATCAAGACTGTACATTGCATGTTCTTGTTAATTAAGTCTGTAATCTAAAATGAGAGCTGCAGGCCAAATCCATCCATCAGGCCACCACTTGTTGTAAATAAAGTTTCATGGGAATGCAAGAATTGTTATTTGGGTGGTAGTTATGACTGCTTTTTCCCTACAAAGACAGTTGAGCAGTTGTGAGTAAGGTCATGAAGCTTATAAAGTTGAAGGTGCTTACTAACTGGTCTTTTACAGAAAGTAGTCGCTGAGCCCTGATTAAGAACAGACTTTTGGCTGACACTGAATTTTTGATGCATCTCAGCCAGTTGTCCTGAATGTCTCACCTTCTGCATTGACCTGGTTTCTCCCTGCAGTATCTTAGTTTATTCATTTTCCTATATGTTTTCTGCTTTTTTGTTTCCATAATGTCAATTACCTCAGGGTCATTCTGACCAGCATTACTTGTAGATTATAGACAGGTCCTTGACTCACATATTAAATGGAATCAGTCCAGGGGAATCTCTGGTCCTGACAAATTTTTATTTTTTTTGAAATTCTTTTAACTAAGGAAAAGCCATTTCATTTCAGCAATACAAAAAGATTCAACATGAGAATATTTTGAGAGAAAGTACAATGAAAGAGATGGTGCAGGTAAGTGTCTAGGTTAAGGTGTGGAGAAGACAGAGGCAGAGAAGACAAAGTGTTCCTGGAAATTCAACTATACCAGGGTGAAAAGGATCAATAAGATCCAGGCTAACAGGTAATAGGAGCCAGAAGACCCCTATGTAGGAGATTTCTTGTTTCTAGAACCACTATGCTGAAGTACAATACTAACAGAGAAGGCAAGAATTTATATACAAACTTGTTTATTTCAAACTTTTGCTTGAGGCCAACTTTGAGTTTTAAACTTTGAATGTGTAAGATGGATTGCCTAATACATGCCAAAAATCACTCATGCTTCAGCTTTCTCTGTAATTGGAATGGAGGACTTGCGCAGAAAAATGGTAGGTATACTTATTGCCTGCTACAATTCTGATTGGTTTCCTACAATCATGTTATCTATAAACTCTAAGAATTCTTTAATGGTTTCTTGAATTCTTCATTGTTTCATTTTGTGTTGTCACAGTAAAACACTGGAGGCTAGGTTCTTTATAAAGAAAAAATTATTTATTTTGGTTTGTAGTTCTAGATGCCCAAGTGCTTGGTACTGGCATCTGGGGAAGGTCCCGCAGCTGATGGTGTCCTGTGGCATAGACAAGCATGGGTGAGGCAACTGTGTGTGAGGAGAGGCCAGTCCTGTGGAGTGGCCTCACCTTCTAGTTTCCTGCTCCTGCAGTAAGTAATCCAGTGCTGCAGAACCTAATCCTCTACCCTGATGTGAGCGCCGACCTCTGTGGAGAGTAGCGCTCCCCTGCCTGCTACACGTCTTAAGACATCTCCCAGTAGTATTACACAGGAACCTTTGCATGCAAGCTCAACCTTAGCGCAGGGTAGCAAGAGGTGTTTCCTGTCAGGCAATGCCTTTCAAAGGGTGATTTGGAAACCATTTTCACATTTGCTGAGCCATGAGCTTTTCAGTAATTGTTTTCTAATATTGTCTTAGAACCTATTAACTTCTGCCCAAGGTCAAATTTCTGAAACTTCCTGCAGCAAGGAACATCTTTACTTAAAAATTAACTATTTATATGATAACAAAAATGGAAATGTGGGCATAGATGTAGATTTTATATGTAGATAGTGACAGAGACATAGATGTAGCAATGAACAGGGACACAACACCTGTGACATCAAAGTGACTGTCACTTGTAATAAGAGGGAGGTCTTTTGCTCCTTTTTGTCATAACTTTATTTTTCAACTTTCAAATAATAACATACTTCTTCCATTAAAAAGAATTCACCACTCATTTACTTACTTATTCAGTTGGGTTTCAAAATCTGAGGCAAGAGGCCAGCTATTAGCCTTTCTGGCAAGGGCTGGGTGGGATTGGGAAAAGTCCATGGCATAAAAATAAAGGTTTGGCAAGGAGAGCAATTCTGGGTGCCTGCGAGCCAGCCCTGCACGTGGGCAAGTGCACTGCTGCCCTGACGGGAGCTGTTTGTTTGGGTGAGCAAACTGTTGGCTCTGTCACACTGGCTTGCCAGGGCTTCCTGGAAGTCCTTGGAGCAAGCGTGCTGAATGAATGGTTAGCAGTCTCGTCTCCCTCGGTATGAACTACCTGGGATGGTCAGGTCCTGTTGACACAGGAGGGTTTGGTTCTTAGTCTCATCATCTGAGTTACATTCCCTCAGGTTGTCTCACGTCTCAGGCACTTCATGACAAGTAAAATAAAAAGGCACTAACTTATTTTCCTAATCATTTTTACACATTTGTCAGAGGTATTACGTATAACAAAATTATGTTGTGAATTTCCCCATTTGCTTTCTCTATGATTACTTGATTAAGAAGGACCTTGATTGTGATTTATAAGAAAACTATTGAAGGCATGGTATTGAACATACTGAGTCCTCTTCTTTAGTAGTAACTGTGGCTACTTTAGACAATGAGATGGTTAATCTTTGCCAAGAGGACTGGCTTCAGAGTGGCCTGGAGGATCCCAAGAGGACACTTCTGGGTGCTTGTCTGGTTGTGGGACGTGGCCCTCGGGCCTGTAACTGGCCCCTCTTCCTTCCTCTGAGGCACTCTCCTGTGCTTCGCTTCCTGGCCACCGACAGCCAAGCAGCCTGCTCTGCTGTGCCGTCCACCACTGCCGCTTCTGCCTTGGGGCCAGCTGGCCACAGACTGAAGCCCTGAAAACCATGGTCCGAATTAAACCTATCTTCCCTAAAATCTGAGGTGTCAGGTATTTTGTTCCAGCAACGGGAAAGCTGTGTGACATCGACAGCATTATACAATTAGCAGATCACAGTAGCTCCTCAGTTCAGAATGCATTGGTTTGTAAACAATTTGGTTTGCAAACAGAAGTGTTTGGGAAAATTTTGTTTTTGTTGGAAAATGCTGCATTGAATGACAGACAGGATGGTGGCCATGTTTCCCCCACAGATACAAACATGAACACCTTTTCCAAAATAATAGAACAGGTTAAGTTTGTGAACTGAGGTACCACGGACTATACTCACTGAAGGGCTTTGAAGTGTTTTATTTAGTAATATATGAGAATCGAATATTTTTAATGGATATTTTAAAGTCATTTTTCAAAGTAAAAGTAATTTAAAACATATCTAGTGTAAAGGGGACACATTTTAATTCTTGCTTCCCTTACAATTGCCAGTAATTGATTGAGTGTCTACTATTTGAAAGGTAAGGTCTCAGGGGAGCACAAAGGCGAATTTTGCTAGACACATGTCTGTCAGGAGCTGATAATTAAATAAAATGAATGTTACAGAAAAATAAGTAAGCTGGATCTTATGGAAAGTAAGAGAAGTTGTAGAAAGTGTTTCCAAATAATAGCATTAAAGTGAAATTTTCAAAAACTTTTTAAAAATCATGGCTCATGAGATTTATGAAGGCATTAATAGAAAAAAACCAACAGATAGTGACCTTATTCCAAAGAGCATATGAACCAAATTGGTATTGACAGTTTCTGAAAAAAATGGTAGAATCTATTGGGTGGGTTCATTTTAAAATAATGGTCAATGTTTATAGCAGCACAATTTGTGATAGTAAAATCTTGAAAACAACCAAGATGCCTGTCACATGAGGAATGGATGAAAAACTTGTGGTTTTTCTATATAATGGAGTATTACTCAGCTATAAAGAACGATAAACTTGAAGCATTTATATTGAAGTGGATGCCACTTGAACATATACTCGTAAGTGAAATAAACTAGACACACATGTGCAAATATCATATAGTCTCCCTAGTATAAGAAGTCAAAAGAAGAAATACAAATAGAAATGTACAACAACAACTAAAGACAGTTGAGTCAGATAGTTAGGGGCAAACTGAACGGCATATGCTGCAGGGTACTAAGCAGCTTTTCTTCTGCATGGTTAACAACCTAAGTTCACAGATCAAAATTGGAGAAATAGAAGAGCCATAAGGCCAGCCAACATTTTGGCCCTAGCCTCTCAAGGTTAGCGAAGACTCAGGACATAGGAAAACCTGTACTGCAGTATCATGAAACTCAGTTGTGCCCCAAATTTTCTGAACAAGGAGATTATGGAGCCACAGAAGAAAGAGATTGATGATCTATAGTGTGCCTCAGGAGAGTCACATGGAGAGAAGACTCTCTCTCAGGCTCTCACAGAGAGCAAACTGGTCAAGCATTGGCTGTGACTCATCCACATGGATGACACAGACAAAGGATCTACAGAATAAGGTACAGCATTACAAGATAAACTTCACTGACCTCATCAGAAACAAAAGCTACAATTTTTATTATGTAGGTCTTGATCTACGGCAGTCTTAACCATCCAGCAGAAAAGTATAAAAATGAGGCATATAATATGGGGTCATAATAATAAGCTGAGCTGTAAATGGCTACACTCAACAACTTCTTCAGATAACTCACTACTATGGGGGAATTCTGGACTGTGTTGGATTGTGTTGCCAAGTTCAGGCACCTAAATTGGTTTAATGACAATGGAGTGCCCATCTTTGACAGGTCTAGACAAAAAAAGGGGTATACAAAGGAAGAATCATGATGTGTGTGTATAAATAGTACAGCTAGGATAAATATGCCCATGCTTCTGTATAATTCTATGAGAAGCACGATGTGTACTAATAGTGGTTGGACAATATATTATGTTGGCTTCTAGTACTATGGACAACCACTAGTAAGATAACAAGGTAGAAAGTATTAATTATTGAACCTGTGATATAATTCAGCTATAAAAATAGGATAAGTAAACAGCTACACTCTCTTAATTCACTGATTAGAGACATCTGCTATAATAATGTCTGTAAGTATAATAGCATGTATGCACCTTGTGCGATACCAAAACATTATGAAAACAGTTTGCAATGTATTAATTTATCAAATCTGTCCTGTTAATTTGTCTTGAAACTGTCTCATTGTTATTTGTTCTTCAATAAAATAAATAAATAAATAAAATAAAATACTGGTTAATTTCCTACAGAGCAGCAAAGTCACAACCTTGAGGAATGTCTTTTCCATAACAACTACAGCAAATACTGACCAGTAAAGTTGTTACTCCACAAGGTTTAACTTCTTAATTAGTTATAAAAGCAAAGTCAAATTTGGTTACTTCTGAGATAATTATATAATTTTTTATGAAGCAATTATATGTGACATTGTAGTGTCATATATAATTCATGTGGGAATTCCTAAATGATTTCTCTTGGAGATGTTATTCTAAATCTGAATCCCAAGAAAAATCAGTCAAGATAATGAGGTATAAGAAAAAGTATGATTCTCCCTCAGGAATTAAAGCTTAGCAGTTAGTGTAGAGACATTGGTTCTGACACCGAGAAGAAAGCAAGAGCTGCAGATGATGTTCTGAAGAAGGGAAGGTTATGGTCAGTACTCCTAGGAATGGTGAAAGTTATAGATAATTTTTCTGAAGTGGTTATTAGAAAGAGAAGTGGAAAATATTCATAGAGCATATCACATTTAAATGTGCGATATAGGTGAAATGTGTATAGAAGACAAGATTTTTAACGAAAGGAACTTTGTGAACAGAAGTGGAAAGCATGGAATGAAGACTGGTTTCTGAGTCCCTTCATCAAGGGGAAGTTAAGGGAAGACCATAAGATAAAGGGTTTTAAAATACTGAGATAGAAGTTTGAGTTTTATTTTGGGAGTAGAGTAGTCACTTGGTTTTGATGTATTTTGTGTAGGTAATTAAGGCTGCGGATTGTGGGCAATGGGGTGATCTGGACTGGAGCTGGGATTTGTGGGTTAAGAGCATCTTGGCACTGTTCACTCAATGCCGGCCGTCAGTAGGGTGGTGGCAGCAGGAATGCCAGCAAGTGGGAGATGCTAGTTCGATAGATTTCAAAATCACAACCCAATACTGGCGCAAATATGGGATGAAGAGGGACTGGTAATAAGGATGAAAAGTTAAAAAATTATGGTTAGATTAGCACGCTCATGTGAAATATGGGGAAAGGAGCAAGGGTTTACATCCACATGCTTTGCATTCAGATGACTTATTCTGATGATTATCTTATCAATAAGATTACATTTTCACTATGGAAGGGTGTTAAATTGTTATATTTGAAAGAATTTTTCTTTCCACTTATAGTAAATGTCCAGTACTCACAGGCCTTGACATTATGCGCAGGCAGTGAGTGAAACAAAGAGAAATGTTTCAGAGACAGGAAAGAAAGAGACTGGGTAGGAAGAGCCATAGGAGAGTACTATTTCCTCACCTGTGGAAGACTAAGCAGGAAAGAGTTCTGATTCTATTAAAAACCATGAAAAAACTCCCTGCAAAATGTTCAAATCAGTACCTACTTCATCCATTCATGAGTTCTCAGGTTCTTTGTAACTATTTCCTGCTGTATTGAATACTGATCAGCCACCTGCATTCACGAACTCTGCTTATTCTACATGAAGGGGTCCTGGTGAAGGACCTCGGGATATGCCACCCTGAGTGTGGCACTTTGGATGCTGACTACTCTGAACTGAGGATACTGGGAACAGTGGACACAAGCAGAGACGGTCTCTGTGCTCCCTTATTTGCCTTGAAATGGATCCCCCCAAAAACAGTTCAATTGTCATGAAGCCTCTCCCTGGGAATGTTACCAAGAGAAGGCCAACTTGGGTCTCCCTAGAGCACCTGGAGTTAACAACATGTCCAGAAAGACTGTCACATATTCTGTTTTCTAGACAGCTTTTTATTGCCCCAGACACTTTGTTTGCATAATGACAAAATGTATGCACCATGCATTTTCTCTTTCACTCTCCCTACTTGTGTATTCTGAACACCAGGACCTCATTCCTTTCTGTAGCCCAGGCTGCTACAGGCAATGGAGTCGTCTTTGAGTCTCACATTCTGTATGTACACAATTTAGTAATATTTTTCTCTTAATTTATAGGATAGCTAAAGATCCTAGAAATGTGGGGTGAAGCCATTTTTTTAATTCTCTCTGTTAATGGGATGTCAGAGAGTTAAAGCTTGTGTCTCGATGTCCCCCCAAAACCTCATGCAGTCATGGGGATGGGCTTCTACAGTTTGTGATTGATTTATATTCCAATGCTGGATAAAGGGAGTCAATGCTCCACCTACCATAGGACAGGTGTCCTGCATACAATGTAAGAAACAGAAAGAGGCTTGTCTCTTTCTCCTTCTTGTTGCTTTGGATGTCTTACAATGCCACGAACTGTTGCCCATCTGCCATGTGCCACCCTGCCTTTGAGGCAGTCCATAAGGACTGAACCCTCTACAAACTGACCTAAGTAAACAATTCCTCCTTTAACCTCAGGTATCAATTGTCATGTTTCATCAATGAAAAAGGTAACAAAGATAGAATTTGGTATCAGAGAAGTGGGGCCATTGCTGTAGCTCTGACCATGTTCAGAACCCTTTAGGAATGGCTTGTGGGAAGAGTTCGGAAAGTTTTGTAGCTGCCCTCTGAAAAAATAGGGCTGAAACACCTTACTATGCACTATATAGGAGATTCTGGTTAGAGCTTAGATCATAAGGCTGATAGAAATCCTGCCAGTAAAGACCAGGCTGGGAGTTTTTTACTGAGAAGGACTGCTTTGAAAGTTAGACTCCAGACAATGTGCGTTATGGCTTGCAGAAAGTTTGTCTATATTTTGCTTGCATACAGAGACTTTGCCATAGACTCAGATTAAAGGCAGCAGACTAATTTGGCAGAAAAAAATTTCAAGGCAGTATACCATTGGGATGGTGGCATGATGACTCCTGGGTCTGTTAGCCAGATCAGTATTGAGAATGAAAAGCAAAGAGCCAGCAGAATGATTTAAAACATAGTAAGTTTTGGCACAAAGGAAGCAGTAAAGCTGTGGGCTGAAAAGAGAGAGCAGAGGACACCTTCATGTGTGAGAAGGAACAGGAGAATAGTGAAGGTGGCCTGAGGGCATCACAAGAAGCAGCAGGACTCCAGACTCTGTAGCTTCAGAATTGCAAAACTGAAAGACTTTCTTTGAGAAGAAAGACTGAGAGCACCACGTTCCAGAATGGCAGAGCCTAGAGAATTTGTTCCTTGGAATTGGATTCAGAGTGCCCAGCAATCCAAGCCCTGGAATTTACAGCTAAGAGACAGGGTAGGCTGGCCGCTGCTCCAGCTGGCAGCAGACCTTGGCATTATCCATGTGCTGTTGGTTTTAGGTGCATGCGGGATTCAAGAGGTCAGAAATGCATTGAGCCAGATTTCAGAAGGCCTGGGAGGCCAGATGGTACACTCCTCACAGGGCAATGCATGAAGCTGTGTGTGAGAAGCCAGATGTGCAGTGGAAGTTTGGAGAAGCCAGGAACATGGATATTCTGAGGAAAAGTGCAAGGAAGGAGCAGAGTGGGCCCAAGAGAGAAGCCTTGGGACCTGCAACCACCAAAAGTGCCATGGGGGCAGAACAACCCCAGCCTTTGGAGTTCACATCTTACTATAGATTACCATGGATGCTGCACACAAAACTACAGGACTTAATGTTTGCCATGTTGGATTTGGGGCTTTCTTTGGTCCCATTTCTTTGTATTTCCATGTTTGTAAGTATTATAATGGACATGTCTGTCTTGTGCTGCTGAGTATTAGAAATGCTTACTTGCTGTATATTTGTGCAGTGGCTCACAGCTAAGTGCTGGCCTTCAATCTCAGAGGAGATTTGGAACTTGAACTTTTCAACAATAGTGAAACTATTAGAATGTGGGCAACTCTTGAATTAAAGGCCTTTTGTGTAAAACAATGTACATGAATCTTCAATTAATCAGCAGCAGAATATTATGGTTTGTGCCAAAATGTCCCCCCAAAAGACTCACACAGTCAGAGGGATGGGCTTCTACAGCGTGTGACTGAATCATGGTCTGATGCAGAGATTAAGGGTTGTGAGTGCTGTACCTACCCCGGGGTAGGTAGCCTGCACACAATATAAAGGGCAGAAGGTTTTTATTTGTCTGTCTCTCTGTTTCTTTTTTTCATAATTTTATTGAGAAACACATAGCAATGAGACAATTTCAAATCAAATTAGGACAGTTTCAATAATTAATACATTTCATATTGTTTTCTTAGTTCATTGTACAAAATGCAGATATGATATCCTATTTACAAACACTATTAGAACAAATCCCTATATACATTGAATTCAGAAAAATGTAGTTGTATATCTGTCTTAACTATTTTGAATATACAGATACAAAATGGTCATTTGTTAGTATCCCCTTTTTTTGTTTAGTCTTGCCATCTAAATATTATAGGTGTGTGAATGCAGCAAAATATTCCAACATTGTCCAGTAGTCCATAATACTACTGGGTTTTCCATATAACTGGCAATGTCAGAAGTTGTTGACTTGAGTCTTTTATAGCTCAGCATAATAATATGGCTTTACTTTTTATAGTTCATTTTTATACTTTTCTGCTGGATGGTTAAGACCAAGATAAAGCAAGATCTATATAACAAGAAATGTAACTTCTGTATCTGACAAGGTCAGTCAAATCCCCTCAGGATTTACCCTGAAACCCTATATAGCAGCTTGTAGATCCTTTCTCAGTGTCAGCCATGTGGATGAGTCACAGGCATTGCTTGACCAATTTGCTCTTAGTGAAAGCCTGGGAGAATGTTTTCTGTCCATGTGACTCTCCTTAGGCACATTCTACACCATTGATCACTTTCATTTGTGGCCCCATAGTCTCCTCAATCAGAAAATTTGGGACACAACTGAGTTACATGATATTGCACGTTCTTTTATGTCCTGAGTCTTCACTGACCTTGAAAATCTAAGGCCAAAATGTTGGTTGTCCTTGCCACCTTCCTTTTTCTCCAATTTTTGGTCTGCAATGTAGGTTGTTAATCTTCCAGAAGAGAAGCTTATTGTTATCCCACAACCTAGGCTGTTGAGCTTAACCTCACTGTCTGAATATAAAGTATCTTAGACATAACATGGAACAGGTATTTTTCATCAAGTATCTTAGACATAATAGCTGATTTGAATGGGATTTCCAGTCCTAGGAACAGGTATTTTTCATCAAGTACTGATATGTTAAACTTTAAATCCCTACTTAATATGACAAAAAATTAAAATATATTTTAAAAAGTAGGAATAAACTATTACATATTTTTTACACAGAGGTTTAGAAAATTAACCATATATAGCACTGTAGCAGGACAGTCCCGCAACACACCTTTTCATGTATGCTGCCTTCATTCACCATCCTCCTCCTTTTTAAACAAACATCTACCTGAGAGACAGCACAGCAGCAACCTGCATGTCATGAAATCAGCACATATCCAGCAAGGTGAGAATCCTTCTAGTGAACTGCTAGCTTCAAAAATCTTGTGAAGATTCTCAGGGTCATTGCCTTACCCATCTTGTACATATAAATGTATGGCTTTGCTCCTGTCATGTTTCCTAGCTCTTTTACTTGCTCTCTCTTCATTGTCTAGTCCTCAAGTTCTAGCTTTCCTTTTAATTGTATTATACCTTTGTATTTGTAATTCTTCTTTTGAGTTCTTATACTAGGGAGACTATACAATATTTCCACATGTGGGTCTGGTTTATTTCACTTATGAGTATATTTTCAAGTGGGATCCACTTAAGTATGCAGGCTCTGAGTTTATCATTCTTTATTGCTGAGTAATACTCCATTCTGTGAAAATACCACATATTTTCCAAGCATTCCTCATGTAACGGGCATCTTGGTTGTTTCCACGATTTGGCTATCACAAATTGTGCTGCTATAAACATAGGTACACATATATCACTATGATAAAATGTTTTCAGTTCCTCCAGGAAAATTCCCCATAGGGGAATAGCTGATTTGAATGGGATTTCTAGTCCTAGGTTTTTAAGGAGTCTCCACATTGATCTCCACAATGGTCGCACCAGTCTACATTACCAACAGCAATGAAGTGTTCCTTTTTCCCCACAACTTCTCCAACATTTGTTTTTGGTTGATTTCTTTATGATAGCCATTCCTTCTGGGGTAAGATGATATCTTAGTGTTGTTTTAATTTGCATTTCATGGATGGGTAGTGATGTGGAATATTTTTTCATATATTTATTCGCTTCTTTAATTTCATCCTCAGAGAAGTGTGTGTGCATTTCAGATGCCCATTTATGGACTGGGTCTTTAAATTTTGGGGCCCTAATGTTTTTTGGTTCTTCTTAAAACAATTTTACTGAGAAACAAATAGCAATAGTTTCAAGGCTGATTGGTAGGACAGTTTCAATAGCTAATACCGTGTACATGTTATCTTCTTAGTGGTTATCCATATTACAAGATAGAGAGAGGATATCCTGTCCACACATTATTAGTACAAATCTTTGTTCTCACTGATTTAAGCAAAAGTAGGTGTATATCCTAACTATACTGTATGTATACATACAGAAGAGACTTTCCTTTATATCCCCTGTTTTTGTTTAGATATGAGTATTCCATTTGTATCTAAATACTAAAGGTGCATGAATACAGCAAAACAATTGTTGACTTGGACCTTTCACAGCTCAGCATACTAATATGGCTTTTCTTTATATATTTCATTATTTTAATTTTCTTCTAGATGGTTAAGACCAAGATAAAGTAAAACTTGTATAATACAAATGTATCTTTTGTATCTGATAAGGTCAGTCAAGTTCCCTTAGGATTTATCCTGTAACCCTATACTGCAGTTTGCAGATCTTTTGTCAATGTAAGCTATGTGGAAGAGTCATGGCCATTGCTTGATCAATCTGCTCTCTGCAAAAGCCTGAGATAATGTTTTCTCTCCAGGTGACTCTCCTTAGGCATACTCTACATCATTGATCACGTTGCTCTGTGGTCCCATGATCTCCTTGTTCAGAAAATTTGGGACATGTCTGAGTTACATGTCTCCTAAGTACAGGTTATCCTGAGTCCTGAGTCCTCACTGACTTTGAAAGGCTAGGGCCAAAATGTTGGCTGTCCTTGCAGCCTTTATATTTCTCTAATTTATGTTATGCGAAGTTAGGTTGTTAAACCTCCAGAAGAAGAGCTTATTATTATCCTACAATATATGCAGTTGGGTGTAACTTCATTATCTTTCTGAATATCAAACATCTTAGGGTAACATGCAACAGGTATTTTCCATCAAGTACTGATATGTTAAGCTATAAGTCCTTACATAATGTGGAGATAAAAATTTAAAAAAATGAAAAATATTTAAAGTATATGAATACACAATTACATATTTTTACACAGAAGTTTAGAAATCTTACCATGTACAGCATTGTAGCAGGACAGTCCTGTGACATTTTTTTCCTTCTGTCGTTTTTTCCCCATTTATTACCCACTTTAAAATAACAGCAAACTTTTGCTTGAGAGATAGTATGTTAATAATTGGTATGTCATGACAAGAAGTATGTATTTAAACGACTAGAATGATAGGCAATTCAAGATTGTCCCTTCTATCTTCAGTGCAGTTGCTTGGTTCACAGGTATCAGCATGTATAGTTAGTCAGGGTTAGAATCCTACCAATTAACTGCTAGTTTCAAAAACCTGCTGATGTTTCTCATGATCATTGCCTTGCCCATCTTGTGTGTATAAGAGTATGGCTTTGCCCCTGTCATGTTTCCCAGCTTTTCTCTTTGCTCTCTCCACATTGTCCAATCCTCAAGTTCTCCTTTTCTCTTTGTGTTATACCTTTCTATTTGTCTTTCTTCACTTAAGTTCTTATACTAAGGGGACTATATGATATTTACAGATGTTGGTCTGGTTTATTTCATTTATGAGTATATCTTGAAGTGGCATCCATTTAAATATAAATGCTTTGAGTTTATCATTCTTTATAACTGAGTAATACCCCATTGTATAAAAGTACAGCATCTTTTCCAAGCATTCCTCGTGTGACAGGCATCTTGGTTGTTTCCAAGATTTGGCTATCACAAATTGTGCTGCTATAAACATAAGTACACATGTATCACTATGATACAACATTTTCAGTTATTTTGGGAAGATTCCCAGGAGGGGGATAGCTGCTTTGAATGGGATTTCCAATCCTAGTTTCTTAAGGAGTCTCCACAATATTTTCCGTAATGGTTGCACCAGTCTACATTCCCACGAGCATTGGAGAAGGGTTCCCTTTTCTTCAAAGCCTCTCCAACATTTGTTTTCGGTTGATTTCTTTATGATAGCAATTCTTTCTGGAGTGAGATGGTATCTCAGTGTTGTTTTAAATTGCATTTTGCAGATGGCTAGTGATGTGGAGCATTTTTTCATATATTTATTTGCTTCTTTAGTTTTGTCCTCTGAGAAGTGGGTGTTCATCTTGGATGCCCATTTCTGGATTGGGTCTTTAAATTTAGGGGCTCTCATGTTTTTTAACTCTTTATAAAGTCTACAGAACAGACCTTTGTCTGAGTGCTTATTAGTTAAGATATTTTTCGAAGTTTGTGTGTTCTTTTTTCACTTTGTTGGTAATCTCTCTTGATATGCAAAAACTTTTTCAATAACAGGAGGTCCCAGTTTTTAATTCTTTCAAGTATTTCCCATGTGATTTGATTTTTTTTCATAAACTTCTCGCCTACCATTATGTCTTCAAGAGTTCCTACTACATTCTTTTCCAGGAGATTGAGTGTTTCTGTTTTAATGTTTAGATCTTTAATCCATTTTGACTTGAGATTAGTGCATGGTGATAGTCTTGGGTCAAGTTTTAGTTTTCAGCATGTAGAGAGCCAGTTTTTCCAGCACCATTTTTAAAAGAGGCTATCTTCCTTCTAGTATGAGTGTTTGGCTCCTAAAATCAGGTGTTTGAGTGTGTTTGTAGAGGCCTCTGCATCTTCTAATCTATTCCATTGATCCTCAGGTCTATTTAGTTGCCAATACCATGTTGATTTTATCACAGTGGCTTTGTAGTATAATTTCAAGTCAGGAATTGTAATGCCTCCTGCCTTGTCTCTATTGGCAAGGATTGCCTTTGCTGTTGTATGTCTTTTCTGGTTCCAAGTAAATTTTAGAAATAATTTCTCTAGTTATGGGAGGTATGTTGGTGGTAGTTTGATAGGGATTGCATTAAATCTGTACAATAAGTTTGGGAGTATGGCAATCCTCACTATGTTTGTTCTTCCTATCCAGGAGCATGGAATATCTTTTCATTTTCTGAAATCCTCTATGATCTCTTTTTTAAGAGTACTGTAATTTTCCTTGAAAAGATCTTTGACTTCTTTTGTTAGATGAATTCCAAGGTATTTCCTTTTCCATGGTGCTATTGTAAAAGGTACTTTTTCTCTAATTTCCCTCTCAGTGTGTTTCTTATCTGTGCAGAGGAATGCTATTGACTTTTGGGTATTGACTTTGTATCCTGCTATGCTACTGAATTTCTGTATCAGTTCTAGTAGCTTCTTGGTAGAGATTTTGGTCTTCCAAGTATAGTATCATGTCATCTGCAAATAGTGTTAATTTAACTTTTTTACCTATTCTTATTCCTTTTATTTCTCTCTCCTATCTAATGGCTATAGCTAATGCCTCCAGAACTATATTGAATAGGAGTTGTGACATGGGACATCTTTGTCTTGTAGTAGATCTAAGAGTAAAAGATTTCTATTTTTCCCCATTTAGAATTGTGTTAGCTTTTGGGTTTTCATAAATTGCTTTTATCTGATTAAAGTAGAGGTCATCTATTCTAATTTTCTGTAGGGCTTTGAACATGAGTGAGTGTTGGACTTTGTCAAAAGCCTTTTATGCATCAATTGAGATGATCATGTGGTTTTTAGTTTTGGCTCTATTGACATAGTGTATTACATTTATGGATTTTTGATATTGAACCATCCTTGCATCCCTGGGATGAATCCTACTTGGTCATGGTGTATGATCTTTATGATTTGCTGTATTCTATTTGCTTGGATTTTATTGAGCATTTTTGCATGTATGTTCATGAGGAGGATTAGCCTGTAGTTCTCTTTTATTAGTTGTATCTTTCTGCGGTTTTGGTATCAGTATAATCCTTGCTTCCAGGAATGATTTTGGGAGGACTGCTTCCTTTTCAATTTCGTTGAAGAATTTGAGGAGTATAGCGATTATATCTTTTATAAACTTCTTTTAGAATTCAGCTGTGAATCCATCAGGACTAAACTTTTCTTTGTCGATAGGTTTTTTATTACGCTTTGCATTTCACTGGCTGTTATTGGGCTGAGAGTTGTTATATCTTCTCTATTCAGTTTTGGTAATTTGTACCTTTCGAGGAAACTGTCCATTTCTTCTCTTTTTTCTATTGTGTGACAATATAAATTCTCAAAGTAGCTATTGATAATCTTCTGAATTTCCACTGGGTCTGTTGTAATTTTGCCCCTTTTATTCCTTATTGCTTGTATTTGAACTTTTTCTTTCCTCTTTTTGATGAGGTTAGCTAGGGGCTTATTGATTTTATTTAATCTTTCAAAGAACTAGCTTTTTGATTCATTAATTCCTTAAACTGTTTTCTTCATCTCAATTGAATTAACTTCTGCTTTAATTTTTATGATTTCCTCTCATCTTTGGGCTCTGGGTTTGGTTTGCTTTTCCTTTTCTGGATGTTGAAGATGCAGCATTAGGGTGTTTATTTGTTCCTGTTCTGTTTCCCTAATGTGTGAGTTCATAGCTATGATTTTCCTCTGAGAACTGCATTCATTGCATCCCATAAATTCCAGTAAGTTGTGGTTGAATTTTCATTGAATTGTAGATTTTGGTGAATTTCTTGTTTAATTTCATTTGTGACCTATTGATTGCTGAGTAGGGTGTTGTTTAACTTCCATGTATTTAGGAATTTTTTTCTGGTTTCTTTTGAAATTTATTTCCAGTTTCATTGCACTGTGGTCAGATAATATGCATGGGACAATTTCTATTTTCTTGCATATACTTAAGAATGACCTATGGACCAGTATGTGTTCTATTTTAGAAAATGACACATGCAGCTGAAAAAAATGTATATTCAGCTGTGGTTGGGTGGAGCACTGCATATGTCCACCAGGTCCATTTGTTCCAAGCTCTGTTTCAGTTCTGCTACCTCTTTGCTGATTTTTGTTTGGTTGACCTATTTTTTTTGTCACAAAGGGGTGTTAAGGTCTCCTGTTAAGATTTTGGTATTGCATGTTAGATTTTTCTTGTCCATTAAGATTTGCCTGATATGTTTGCGTGCTGCTGTGCTTGGTGCATAAATATTTATGAGTGTTGCCTCTTCCTCTAGAATTTTTTCCCAAGCAGTATATGGTGGTATTTTTTTTATTTCTTTGATCATTCTTGATTTGAAGTTGAGACTGTCTGAGAATAAGATTGCTATCTTTGCTTTTTTCTAAGCTTCTGGGACATGTAGTATTGTTTTCTATCCTTTGTCTTTCACCCTATGAATTTCTTTATGAGTTAAGTGTGTTTCTTGTATGTGGCATATTGTTGGATTTTGTTCCCTCATCCACTGTGCCAGACTATTTCTCTTAATTGGTGAATTGAGTCAATTTATGTTTATGGTAATAAATGAGATGCATTGACTTATGATTGACAAGTTATTTTCCTGCTGTTGTTTACTCCTTTTTCTGCTGTGTTTAATTGTTTCCCCTATTTTTTGGGTTCCTCCTGTTCTCATTTGTTGAGTTCTGATCAATTTGGTCCCTCTTTAGGACATCTTTCAGTAATTTGTGTAAGATTGACTTTGTCATCATGAAATTCTTTGGTTGTTCTTTGTCATGGAAGTATTACACTTTTCCATCAAACTTGAAAGAGAGTTTTTCAGGGTATAGTACTCTGGGATGGCATTTGTTTTTATAGAGGACTTGAAGTACTGTGTTCCATGCTCTCCTTACCTTCATGGTTTGTGACGAGAAGTCAGCTGTAATTCTGATGGGTTTTCCTTTGAATGTGATCTGCCTGTTTTTTTCTAGTGGCTTTCAGTATATTATTCTTTTGCTAGATTTCTGGGATCTTGACTATTATATGTCTCAGTGTGTTTTTGATTGTGTTGAAGTGTGGCATTCTGTATGCTTCAGTTACCTGGACATCAGATTGTTTCCTCATAGTTTTGAAGTTTTCTGCTATTACTTCTGCCCATATTTTTTAATATCATTTGAATTGACTCTTTCATTCTCATTGATGCTTATTAGTCTCACATTGTTCATGTTTGCATTGTCTTGCAGGTGATGAATTATTTTTTCTTGCATCCTACTTGTCTTTAAGTGATCTTTTCTTACCGTTTCATTAGATGCACCAGAGTCTTCAAGATCTGAAACTCTGTCTTCACTTTCACTCAAACAGTTTTGCAGGCTTGTGTTTGAGATTTTAAGTTCCTCTGTATCTCTTCAACTCTGCTTCATGCGATCTATTTCCTTCCTGTATTGCTCATTCAAGGAATCCATCATTTTTCTAATCTCTATTTTTTTAATCACTGTCTTCTTCAGAAGCAGCTCTTAATTCTTTTATTTCAGAGTTTTTTTTTTTTTTTTTGAGAACGGGTTTCCTCCATGTGTTTCCGCATTTGATTCTTTACTTCAGATGCTATGAATTCAGAGATTTCTTTTTTTTTTATTTCTGATCTGAGTTCCTCTATACCTTTCTGCAGTTATTTCTTTATTTTAGATGTTATTGATTGATTTATTTCAGCTGTGTGATTTCCAATTTGTTCTGTCCTCTGTACTTGTTATGTGTGGACTTGGAGTCTGAGATTGCATTTTGCTCCTTCTCATTGTTATTTTGTATAGCACTGTCTCCTGACGTTCATCAAAGAACTGTGGTACAGTTATAACCTTAGCTCCTAGTGAAATTCAGGTGCAGATATACAAAGTTTCAATTTATCCAGTTGTGCCTGTCTTGGGTGTGCTACTGTGCTCAGCTCCTTCCTGCTGCAACCCTTGGCAATTATCCTGTTGTGTCTGTCTGGCTAGATGTTCTGCTGCTGGGCTAGCTGGGTGGTTCTGTCTCCTACTCTTTTTGCAGGGGCTGCATCTGCAGAGTTTCTCCCCAGGCCTGCATGCTAGGCCTGAGCGGGGTCTGAAGGGGACACGGGGGCATAAGGGAGAGCGGATGCTCTCCTACACACTTGCAGGGCCTGAGCTTGGGCTGGATCTGGGAATCCCAAGAAATCGACAGAGGTTCTCACTCACTCGGTAGGTGAGGGGCTCCGAAGTGATGGGGGTGTCCTGAGGGTGTGGCAAAGGACCTCATGTGTGCAGCATGCCTGGGTTTCTCGGTCTCCATCTGTCTGTCTCTCTGTTTACCGCCCTCCCTCTGTCCTTCCAGTTGCTTTTGCTGCCTTCCACCATGAACTGTTGCCCTCCTTCCATGTCCCACCCTGCCTTACAGTCCGCTGATTGTGGACTGAATCTACAAACTGTGAGCTACGTAAACTATTCCTCCTATAACTGCAAGTGTTGCATATTTTGGCTCAGCAATGAGAGAAATATAACTAAACATATTCCATTAATTAATTCAGTTTATTTATACCCTAAATTGTGACATGATCTACAAACCTTGGAAATTGTTTAAACTAACATGAAAAATATATTTATTGTCATAAAAATGTTTGTTAGTATAATAGTTCAATTCAATTTAACATAGAATATACTATTTATTATACTTCTAAATATTATTTAGCAGTCATGTTAGTGATCAAAAGCTAATACAAATACCTTAGTGAGTCAAATAACAATACAAATAAAATTAAACATATGTTTGATATACATTTCACTGAGAACTCCAAGTTCAGTGAACATGGAGTTACTAACAATGTTATAAATTATTCTGAACAAATTATGTTTTGAGATATGTATATATTTTGGGATGGCTACAAAGCTTATTAATATGCTCATTATTTCACCCTTTTGTGGTGAGAATTCAAAATTTACTGTCAGTCACTTTAGGCAATACATTTTATTATGCTAATTATAGCTGCCATTTTCTACTATAGAACTCTCAAACTTATTTGTCTTATTGAACTAAAAATTTGTATTTTTTAATTATTTGGTTGCTGCAGGGTCTCACTACACAGCTTGGATTGGTGGTAATCCTCCTGTTTTCAGCCTCTCCAGGGCTGGAATTATAAGCATACTTCACTACACTCACTCTGGCTGGCTCTGCCTGCTGTCGGGGGCATGACCATATAGTGCCAGGGATCAAACTATAGTCCCTGTGTTTGCCTAAGCTTGCCAAAGCAGGTACTTTAGTCTGCTGAGGAATCTTGCTGAACCCTGTGTCTTTTAAAAACTAATTTTATGGAGAAACAAATAGCTATGAGACCCTATATCCTTTTTTGGGTCAAAAATATCACACCATTTTGACTTGGGCAGTTTTATCTTCTGGAAATTTTTGAAAATGATTTATATAAGCACACATTTACTTGTGTAAACCAATCAGAAAATAAGTTCTTTAAGAGGTGTTACAATCTCATTTGTTAATCATTTCTGAGGACAATGTATTGGAGGAGAAGTAGAATCTTTTCTTAGTTATAGATACACATGGACTCCAAAAGTTTGTCGATTCAAATACAGGGCCCCAGACCTCATCTGTTTAAGTCACTGTAGACATGTGAAGACTCACCTATTGGCCTCCGGGAGCCCATTCTTCACCCCACACATAGGCAAGAGAGAAGAAAACATTCTCTATTGGAAGTTTGATTTTCACCATCTTAATTGCTTTTCTGTCATTCTTGGGAGAAATAACTGACATCCTAAATCAAGGAAGGAAAGGTTTCCATAGCTCACAGTTCATAGAGGCTTCTGTTCTCTATCTGCTAGCTCCAAGGCAGGCTAGTATTGCATGGGGACAACAGCTCAAAGCAGCAGAAGACTGCAAAAGCAAGCCTTTTTTCCTCCCTTAATACTGCATGCTAGCTGTCCGCCCACACCATCTCTGTGCCCTCCTCTTCCTCAAGCTCAAGATGAGGATGTTTACAAAGAGAGGCCCCTGACCTCCTGCTGAGTTGCTTAAACGTCTAAACTGCTGACAGGTTGACACAGTATTCAGCTATAACTCCGATTTAACCAACACAAGATCACCAATCAGCCCATCAAACAGATACTCCACATTTATTCACCCAGGGGAAATATATCAGGTACAAACACCTCTACATACAGGTACACAGAGCTTTCCACAGAAGCCAAACAGAACCACATATGGCCAAGAATGAGAAACAACAAAAAAAATTTTCCAAGCAGTAGCATCAGAAGGAACTGCTTGGAAAAGTTATGGTGCTACATGAGAATCTCCCTTGGCTGCCCAAAGGGACAAGCCCATGAGAAGGGCATTCCACTGGGCACAGTCTTGAGGTTCTAGACTGGGAGCTTGCTTGTGCAGATCTAAAGCAGAGTCTATCCATTGAAAGGTTACAAATATTATTCTCTGTCAAATGTCATTTTTGAACACATCAAAAAACTATTCAGGATGAGGCAACTGAGGATCGTACTGCAATTTAAAGAACTCAGGGAATAGACATTTTTATAAGCAGAAAGTCAGAGGAGAGAAAACATAGATTTTATAACAGATACAAACTTAGTTAACGTCCTATGGGGCTATGTAAACATAATACTTGGAACTATCTTTTCTATGGGACTAAAACTTACATGTAAACTCCTAATTTCATAAAAGCATGCTTTAATCAAACAGGGAGCAGGGAAGCCCCCATGCGGCCGTTTCTCTTAATCATTAATTCTTGAGTGAGCCTGTTAGAGGGTGCTGTGTGGGGCTGCCGTGGCCTTATATGAACTTTGGATTTTATGCAAAGTGCAATTATTTCATGAGAGTGGTGATGGGGGTTTGAACTACAGAACTGGCAAGGAAAACGGAATTCTCAATGGATCCAAGATAAGGTTCAAAGAGGAACACATCCACGGTGATTGCCAGGTTATTGGCAGGAGCAACTGAAGTATGTGGGTGTCAGTTACAGGGATAGAATGGGAGGGGGCGCAGATGGAGTGTGGGGGTGAGGGCAGGAATTTGGGATCAGCGGCATAGAGATGCCTGGGAGCTAATGAAGAGGTATTTTAAGTAGACAGCTGGATATTTGGGCTTGGGGGCTGAGAGACGAGGTCAGGATTAGAAAATATTCAGTGCTCAGTATAAGCTTTGGGCCAATGACTTCAGTATGTACAGCATAGAGAATAGACCTGAGCAGGGCTTGACTTCCAGTGTGGACAGGTCAAGAAAACAGGGTCAGCACAGCAGACGGAGACTGAGGCACCACAGGAAGTGGCGAACCTCAGGGGTCTGGAGCAGAAGGTGGGTTCTGAGCATTTGTTAAAGAAAGCCACGAGGTTTGGTCACTGTTCTGAGTTGGAAAGTGAATGCAAAAGATGGGCCTAAATCCTCACTCCTCAAGCCTCAGAACAGAAGCTTGCTTCCCAATAGGTCATTGCTGATGTCAGCGGTTAAAATGTGGGCATGGTGGAGCACGGTGGGCCCATAATTCAAGACAGATGTCTTCGTACCAAGGGAAAACAACATGGGAAGAGAGGCAAGCAGGAAGAGGATGGCTATGTGGTGATGGGCAGAGCCTGGAGCAATGCGGCTGAAACCAGGCAAAGAAATCCATTGCCTGGTGTGGGAGGGCGGCCCAATGAGAGGCCGCAGACCCTCGAGGCGGAGACAGAGGTTGGAGCTTTTCTGGGACTGGACAAAGGGGGCGGAGCTCACACAGCATGCGGTGAGCAGCAAGCGCGATTGGGAGAGGGCTGGCGAGCCGGAAAAATCAAAGAAACCCTGGGTTAGCACGGGGAGAGAGGCTGCGGGACAGCCCAGGGGCGGCTGCCTCGTGGGTTCTGGAATCCCCGCTATGCCGACTCACCGCCACCGTGACCCGGCCGACTGCTGCGTGGGCACAGATCCGTCAATGTCCATAGCACAAGCTTCTAGAAATGTGAAGACAGGTGTTACAGTGCGCTTTCATGGGTCAGACGCTTTCAGTTTGAAGAGCTACTTTACTCCAATAGCCCTAGAAAACTGATCAAATTGCTGCCACCCAAATTGAATAAGCGAAGGCAGCTGAATGCCTTTCACATCAGAAAATACTGGGCATTCATGACCAGCGTGAGCAGCTTTGCTGAAGAGGCCGCGCTGGACAGGAGGCGATGACACGGCGAGCAGAGAAAACCGAGCTGCTCCAGACTTCGTGCATCTGAGATGGAAAAGAGCAGTGTATCCCCAGCACAGGTGTGAGGTGCCAAGCGAAATCATAGTTTAAAGTAATCTTGATGGATATTCTTCAAGGGATAGTGTAGATGCTGAAAATTTAAGGCAAAACCATTGCATGTTGCTTTAAAATATACCTTGTGGAATCAGCATATACTCATGATTTGACATCCTGCAATTGACTTAAAAGATTCATGAACAAGTTCCTTAACAGCTGGAAATTTTATGCCATTCTTTTCCTATGTAATCTGGTTTCCAATTGTTTCTTATACAGAATTTCATGCTGGTACATCTTTATTTTCAGAAAACTTTTTTTAGCAATCTCTGGAGGAAAATATAGTAACTAAAATTAAATTTTCAGAAGGTCCTATGAGTAACTATTATATAATTTTGTTGAACCATATTTATAGTTAGTATTTACATTCAATGGGCCAAAACAGTATTAATTATATTGTATAGTTGATAAATAACTATTAACATGTAGGTTACTGGACACATCTGTTAATGAGATAGATTTTTAAATTTTAAATACATAAGGTATCAATGGATCAATACTATACTTTGTGGGCCAGGCAAATAGCTCAGCGGATTAAAGCATCTGCAAGCAGGTGCAGGGGCCAGGGGTTTGATCCCTGGGCCTGCCATGCCAGCCCTGTCCCCAGGACACGCTGAGACTGGGTATGGCGTGCACCTTTCATCCCAGCTCTTGGGAGGCTGTAAATAAGCAAATCACTACGAGTCTGATCCAGAAGTGAGACCTTGAACAACCTGTGGACCCTTCCCTAAAATACAAAACAAAAAACAAAAAAACCCTATATTTTGTGACAAGGAGACAAAGCTGTGCATCACTACTTTATCCAGTTTCCCTGTTATTAATATAATCCCTGCGAAAACTTTTCACAGAAATAAGTAGCTAAGAATGAGAAGGGCTTTGTTCTAGCAATGCTGCTCAGTTTTTAAAATGCATCTCAGTATATGGCAAAAATCAGAGTGTGGATCAGCAAAATAATTAATAACCTATTGGTGGACCAAACAACGAAGTCCTCCTTTGGTTCCATTGAAAATAAGAATTGGGGGCCGGGCGTGGTGGCGCATGCCTATAATCCCAGCACTCGGGAGGCTGAGACAGGAGGATTGTTGTGAGTTCGAGACCAGCCTGAGCTACAAAGTGAGCTCGAGGCCAGCCTGCACTGCATAGTGAGACCCTGTCTCAAAAAGACAAAAAAAAAAAAAAAAGAAAATAAGAATTGGAAAATTCTACAGATATTCAGTTTTCTTTTTAAACCCATTTTAACTGCTGTAATAGCATGTATTTATGGGTGTGGATTAAAGTATTGTTTCAGTCCCAAGGTTTTGCCTTTCTTCTCGGGGGTGGCATCATTGTAACACAGGCAATGAAGTTAGTGAGGTTTAAGCTTCATACTCCTTCAATTTCTCCTTTCCAAAGAGTTGAGAACTTTGCTCCTTAATGTGTGGATTTTTGCCAGGTAACACATCACCTGAGCATTCTCTAGGTATTGTCAGATACATAGTTCAGACCTACCTACACCTCCTGAAAAATTGAGGTACTTTTTTAAAGAGATCCCTAATATCTCTATGCATTTAAAGTTTGGAGAAGCCCTGCTATGTGATAATCAGTTTTCTGTTTCTGTAACAACGCTTGAGATAATCAGATTTAAAGGATAAGAGATTTACTTGGTTCACAGCTTTGGAGGGTTCAGTTGTCCCCATTACTGTTTTGGCATGAGGGGAGGCATTACATCTCAGCTGGCAGCAGAGGAGAGAATAAAGTGACTCGCCTCATGCCTGGCAGTCAAGGAGGAGAAAATGTTGGGGCCCTGAGATCCCACTGATGACATGCTCTCAAGGACCCTCCCTCCAGGGCCTACTTCTTGAAGGTTCCACCACTACCCAAGAGTTCATGCTGATCACCAAGACTTTTACCCAAAGGCCTTTGGAAAACATTCTGAATCTAGGCTATAGCAACTGGCAAGATTACACTAGGTTGAAATCAGTGAACATTTCTGGGAAATGTTCTGGATCTAAAGAGATGCCAGAAAGGCCTTGGATTGCCACTACCTAGTGTTTGGTGAGTTGTCTTTTTTCTTTCTAAATCCATACCCACTTTCATACCAAGTTCTATACTGCTATTTTTATTTTTCCTTTTTATGGGTGCTGCAATATTGTATGAACTTCAGGGCTTATAAACCTGCCTCTATCCTTAGCCAAGCTGTGTCCTGAGACTAACAGGTGGAGGAGAAGGAGAGGAGGGGCTCAGAGGGCAGGCAAGCTTATCAGTGCCAGTGGTGGCAGTGAGGTTGGTGGTGCCAGCATGTCTGTGTGATTTTCTTTTTTACCAGATCTGGTGGCATGCAGAGACAAGTGTGTGGGTGCATTCTTTATGTGTGAGTTTTACTGGGTAGATCTGAGAGAAGAAGAGGGACAGAAAGATTAAAGTTGTATGTCACTGTCTTGCCTTTGCAATATCCTCACACCTCATCAGGGAATGTGATTACCATTCTAGAGCTGAAGGAACTGAGAAGTAGATCAAACTATTTTCTAAAATGCCACATTGTTCCTGGCCCTGGGTGTGACTAATAAATTTCAGTGAGGTCTGACTCCTGAGTCTTCCTACTTGCTCAGTGGGAAGATCTGCTGATGCTGTGAGCTTGTTCTGGGATCCATACGGGGGTGCTAGACTTTGACAGGGTGTGCATCACGCCAATCAAGGAAGACCTGCACCTGCACCAAAGTTCCTGGTTAAACTGTTTTCTGACTTTGTTATCTCTGACGGGTTCTGATGGGTGCTGTTCTCCTTGAGGTACTTGCACTAAGAGATGATGTGCAGGTAGGTACTACCAAGCAACTTCCTCTCCCTTGTTGGGGGCTCAGGGATTCAACATGGTTAATCTGGAGGGTGGGAACCAGCTGAATCTTTCTTGGATGTTGTTGCTATATATTTATTCTACTTACTATCTTTTCTCCTTCATTCTCAGTTCCTTAGGAGAATGCCCCAGTGAAACCTTAGGGTACACCATTATCTCAACTTTCATTGTCAAGGAATCTTAAACTAGGACCCTTCTGTGGGGGACAGCACAAACACCAGTAGTAGTAAGTCTCACTACTGAGCACTTGCTGAATGCCAGGCTCAGAGCTAAGCACAGTGTAAAGCAACAGAGACATGATCCTTTCCTTCAGGGGCCAGGAAGCCAAGCTATTCTAGCTCCTGATTCCATGGTCTTCCTAGACAACAGCACAGTGGTGATATTGTCTCTAAAAACTAGACAGAGTGAAAACTTCCACCAGATGCACTCTGCTGAAGGAGGCCAATTCCACCCCATCACACTTCTCAGAATTTATCAATGTTTTCTATAAGACTGTGTGTGAAAGTATAGTTTATCTTTTTGTGTAAATATAGAACAGAATGAAAGCAGGAAGCAATGTGTTTTAATTCACAACAAATGAGAACTTTCTTTTTTCCCCTAGAAGACATGTCTTCATTCACACTATTGATAAGCCCGGCAAACCTGTGGCAATCTAGGTCATTATTCATCCTAGCAATGAAGTACAAACCAGACTTCTGTTTCTTGCCTTCTATATAAACACCATTATTTGCTCATTTTGTATTCATTCATTCATTCCTTAACAGAGAAAGGTTTAACTAAATTAAATATTGACTTTTGGAGCAATCCCAGGCTTTGGTGAAGAATGCAACAGCAGCTTTCTTTGACTTTGAACAAAGCTGGACATTTGGAAGAATTCAAGGCTGGCATACAGCAGACCATAAGGATCAACATTTTATAAGGAGGAAACTATTTTCAGGGTAGGACAAGTGCATTCTTTAGCATTAATGCTAGAGTTGGGCCTATGGCCTAATTAGAACCTTTTCCCATAATGGTGTTTGGAAACTATTTTCTTTATCAAAAAATTCTCCTTTGATATTAAAGATACCCATATACAAAGATCCTCACTGAAGAGTCAACAACTGGGCTGAAGTTGTCTTCTTAAAGAAAGGGTCATAACCTTGGAGTTAAATATTTATGAAGAAAGCATTCCTATTTGTAACTGTCACATAAGAATTTGTGAACAGCTGTAGCATAAGGGTTAGCAGCACTGCCTCTTTCTCCACTCTAGTGGCAACACTGAGATGACCAGGCTAAAGTGTACAGGTCTTTGCTTTTCATTTCATCCAGATTAAAAGTGTAGAGAATATATCACATCCAATTTTGCAGAACTGATAGTACTTTGGGAGGCTTGCATCTAGGCCATCATTACTTTGTAAATATTGTGTGCTTAACTACCTAGTTTTGATGAGGGAAAATGCATATGTGAGTAGGCTGTTTACAGACTTAAAATTGGAGAATTTATAAGATTGTTCTATTCTTTTCCCTTTAAGTTATATTTTTGAAGTTTTATGCATAGGAATAATGAAATGAAAGTAAGATCAATAAAAAGAATGATGAAATGAGTTCCAACTGGATTAGTTTTCTATATTTCTATAATTAAATGCCAAACTAAGGGACAGCTTGTGGACTAAGGCACCTGCTTAGGCAGAGCGCAGCGGCTGGGGTTTGGTCCCGAGCTGTGTGCGGGCCCTGCCCCCGGGGTGTGCTGAGATGGCGATGGAGACTGGGCATGGTGGCGCGTGCCTATAATCCCAGCACTTGGGAGGCTGAAAACAGGAGAATCACTATAAGTCTGATCTGCATAGTGAGACCCTGTAGACCCTGTCCTAAACACAGAAAAAATAAAAATAAAAAAGTAAATGCCAAATTAAGGTCAGTACTACAAATATAGTAAGCAACTAAATTAAATACATTTGCACTAGGACTTAATAGTCTGACAGGAACATCTTTGCTGGAATAGTGAGCTTCAGTATTATGTGAATTGAATAATATGTATGATATCAAGCCATAAAATAGGCATATTTGTTACATTTTTATAAAATTCTAGACACTTTGTTTCCCTATTTTTAAACATTTTATTTTCTGGTCTATAATTTAAAATATTGATTATTTCAGTGTGAAAATTATTCCACAGAGTAATTAGAAGAGGCCTAGATTTTGATATGGGGGACTTGTCTTCTAGTCCCAATTCCACAATAAAGCAGCATCTTGATACAGACATTTAATCTCTGATTCTTTATACAGAATGTCTCCCAAGTGCTGGAATTACAGGTGTGCGCCATCATGCTCGGTCTCAATTGCCATCTCAGCACACACTGGGGAGGGGGCCCGCACACAGCATGGGATCAAACTCCAGCTACTGGGCTTTGCCTGAGCAGGTGCTTTAGTACACTGAGCTATCAGGCTGGCCCTTAATTTGGCATTTAATAGACAATAAATCAGAGATTTGTGTTTGATATACTAGGCAATATCTGTGTTTCCTGTCCATTCAGTTGCTCTAAACTGATGTCAGACTTTGCTCTAGTGTCTTAATGTCCATCTAGCACTTGTGGTGATTTTTGTCCTTACACATGTGGAGACTGAAGTGACTTTAAATGATAATGACAAAACAGTGGCTTCATATATACTGTCTTGGTTACTTTCCTTATTGATGGGATAAAATACCCAACACCTAAAATTAAGGAAGAAAAGATATGTGTAGTTCACAATTTGTACAGATTTCAGTCTGTAATCAGCTGGCTTTAAGTTCAGAGTGGTACATGGCAGAGTGGCAACAGTAGAAGCAATGAGAGAGAAGGGCAGAGAGAGTCTTATCTTATCCAGACTGCTGGGATTAGAGCAGTGCCAGTCCAATCAGTGGACTGACCTAACAATCATCTACCTTAATCCCAACACCCCTAATCACAGCAGGGCACACTCTAGATCCAGCCACCTCTGAAAAGCCCATGTCCCATGACTGTGATAGGTTTTGGAGGGACATCTGGATGTCATCCATCCATCGGCCCTCCAAAGACTGGTGCACATTTCTTTGGACAAAAGGCATTTATTTAGTTCATCTATAAGAGCTGTGCAAGTCCTAAAAGCTTCAGCATTTACTGAAAGTCCAAGTCCCAAAGCTTCTCTGAGATTTAAGGCTAACTCTTAGCTGTGAGACCCTGCACAAATGAAAAGAAAATCAGACATTTTTATCATTCAATGGCACAATATAGACATTTCCATTCCAAAAATTACAAACAGAGGGATGCAAAACAATGGAAACAAAACAAGTACAAAATCCAACAGGGAAAACAGTAAGCTCTCTAGTTCCAGGTACAGTATTCAAGGCAATCTGTGGCAAGATCTGAACTCCAAGGGCTTGACTGGCTCACCCCTGTGGTGGCTGTAGCTCACATGTTTCTGTCTTGGGCCTGCTGTGCCCCCTCCTTACAGTTTTCCTTAGAAGATCCATGCTCCTGGCTTCTCCAGATGTCTGGGTTCCCCATTGTTCCTGTGGCTTCGCACTCACCTTTCACACATTGCCCTGTTAGAGGTGTGCTGTCTGGTCTCCCAACCTTCATCTGACATCTGGCCCAGAATGTTCCTCACTTTTAGTTTTTATTTTATTTTTTTTATTGAAGAACAAATAGCAATGAGACAGTTTCAAGACAAATTGACAGGACAGATTCGATAAATTAATACATTGCAAACTATTTTTGTAATGTTTTGGTATTGTACAAGGTGCATACATGATATTATACTTACAGACATTATTATAGCAGATGTCTCTAATCAGTAAATTAAGAGTGTAGCTGTACTTACCTTATTTTTTATAGCTGAATTATATCACAGATTCAATAATTAATACTTTCTACCTTATTATCTTCCTAGTGGTTGTCCATAGTACTAGAAGCCAACATAATATCTTGTCCAACCATTATTAGTGCAAATCTTCCTTCTCATAGAATTATACAGAAGCATGGCATATTTATCCTAACTGTAATGTTTATACAAACACATCATGATTCTTCCTTTGTATCCCCATTTTCTTGTCTAGACCTGTCAAAGATGGGGACTACATTATCAGTTAACCATTTTAGGGGCCAGAACTTGGCGACACAATCCAACACAGTCCATCATTCCACAATAATAGTGAGTTATCTGAAGAAATTGTCAACTATAGCCATTTACAGCTCATTATTATGGCCTCACGTTATATACCTTATTTTTATACTTTTCTGTTGGATGGTTAAGACCGAGATAGAGCAAGACCTATATAAAAAAAAATGTAGCTTTTGTTTCTGATGAGGTCAGTGAAGTCCACTGTACCTTACTCTGTAGATCCTTTACCTGTGTCATCCATGTGGATGAGTCATGGCCAATGCTTGACCAGTTTGCTCTCTGTGAGAGCCTGAGAGAAAGTGTTCTCTCCATGTGACTCTCCCCAGGCACACTGTAGATCATCAATCTCTTTCTTCTGTGGCTCCATAATCTCCTTGTTCAGAAAATTTGGGGCACAACTGAGTTTCATGATGTTACAGTACAGGTTCTCCTATGTCCTGAGTCTTCGCTGACCTTGAAAGGCTAGGGCCAAAATGTTGGCTGGCTTTGCGGCTCTTCTATTTCTCCAATGTTGATCTGTGAACTTAGGTTGTTAACCATCCAGAAGAAAAGCTGTTTAGTATCCTGCAGCATATGTTCTTCAGTTTACCCTAACTATCTGATTCAATTGTCTTTAGTTGTTGTTGTACATTTCTATTTGTATTTCTTCTTTTGACTTCTTATACTAGGGAGATTATACAGTATTTGCACATGTGTGTCTGGTTTATTTCACTTACAAGTGGTATCCACTTCAATATAAATGCTTCAAGTTTATCATTCTTTATAGCTGAGCAATACTCCATTATATAGATAGAAATACTACATCTTTTTCAACCATTCCTCATATGACAGACATATTGGTCGTTTCCAAGATTTTGCTATCACAAATTGTGCTGCTATAAACATAGGTATACATATATCACTATGATATAATGTTTTCAGTTCCTCTGGGAAAATTCCCAGTAGGGGGATACCGGCTTGAATGGGGTTTCTAGTCCTACTCTTTTGAGGAGTCTCCACACTGATCTCTACAATGGTTGTACCAGTCTACATTCTCACCAGCAGTGGAGAAGTTTTCCCTTTTCCCCCAACCTCTCCAACATTTGTTGTTGGTTGATTTCTTTATGATAACCATTCTTTCTGCACTGAGATGGTATCTCAGTGTTGTTTTTATTTGCATTTCATGCATGGCTAGTGATGCGGAGCATTTTTTCATATATTTATTCGCTTGTTTAATTTCATCCTCTGAGAAGTACGTATTCATTTCAGATGCCCGTTCCTGAATTGGGTCTTTAAATTTGAGGGCCCTAATATATTTTATTTCTTCATATATTCTAGAAAGCAGACCTTTGTCTGATTGCTTATTAGTTGGAATTTTTTCTAAATTTGTGGGTTGTCTTTTTACTCTGTTGACAGTTTCTTTTCACATGCAGAAACTCTTCAAGAAGAGTTGATCCCAGTTGTTGATTCTTTCAAGTGCTTCCCATGTGAATATATGTTTGTTCATGAACTCTTTACGTACCCCTATGTCTTCAAGAGTTCCTCCTACTTTCTCTTCCAGGAGATTGATTGTTTCTGTTTCAATGTTTAGATCTTTAATCCATTTTGACTTTAGCTTAGTGCATGATGATAGAGCTGGGTCAAGTTTTAGTTTTTGGCATGTAGAAATCCAGTTTTTCCATTTGATAAAGAGGCTATCTTTCTTCCAGTGAGTATGTTTGGACCCTTTGTTAAAGATCAGATGACTGAATATGTTCATAGATGCTTCTGTATCTTCTAATCTATTCCACTGATCCTCAGGTCTATTTCGTTTCCAATACCATGTTGATTTTATCACAGTGGTTTTGTAGTATAATTTCAAGTCAGGAATTGTGATGCCTCCTGCCTTGTCTTTATTAGCCAAAATTGCCTTTGCTATTGTGGGTTGTTTGTGGTTCCAAATGAATTTTAGGAATGATTTCTCTAGGTCTGCGGTGTATGTTGGTGGCAGTTTGACAGGGATTGCATTAAATCTGTACAGCAATTTTGGGAGTATGGCCATCTTCACGATGTTGGTTCTTCCTATCCAGGAGCATTGAGTATCTTTCCATTTTCTGAAATCCTCTATAATCTCTTTTCTTAGGGTTTTGTAGTATTCTGTGAAAAGATCTTTGATTTCCTTGATTAGGTGAATTCCAAGGTATTTCATTTTCCTCAGTGCTATTGTAAAAGGTATTGTTTCTATTGTTTCCCTCTCAGTGTGTTTGTTATCTGTGTAGAGGAATGCTATTGACTTTTAAGAATTGACTTTCTATCCTGCTATGCTACTGAATATCTGCATCAATTCTAGTAGTTTCTTGGTGGAATTTTTTGGGTCTTCCAAGTAAAGTATCATGTCATCTGAAAATAGTGTTAATTTAACTTCTTTACATATTCTTATTCATTGTATTTCTCCCTCTTTTCTAATGGCTCTTGCTAATGATTCCAAAACTATATTGAATAGGAGGGGTGATAGAGGTCATCTTGTTTTGTACCTGATATAAGAGTAAAAGAATTCAGTTTTTCCTCATTTAGGATTATATCAGCTTTTGGGTTGACATAGATGGCTTTCATCAAGTTAATGTAGAGTCCATCTATTCCAATTTTTGGTAGGACTTTGAATATGAGTAAGTGTTGGACTTTGTTAAAAGCTTTCTCTGCATCAATTGAGATGATCATGTGGTTTTTAGATTTCAGTCAATTAATATAGTGTATTACATTTATAGATTTTCGAATATTGAACCATCCTTGCATCCCTGGGATGGACCCTAACTGGTCATGGTGTATGATCTTCTTGATGAGTTGCTGTATTCTATTTTCTATGATTTTACTGAGTATTTCTGCATCTATATTCATGAGTGAGATTGCCCTGTATTTCTTCTTTTTGGCTGTGTCTTTCCCTGGTTTTGGAATCAGTATAATACTTGCCTCCAGAAATGATTTTGGGAGGACTGCTTCCTTTTCAATTTCATTGAAGAGTTTGAGGAATATAGGGATTATATCTTCTATAAATTTCTTGTAGAATTCAGCTGTGAATCCATCAGTACCTGGACTTTTCTTTGTCGTTAGGCTGTTTATTACATTTCATATTTCGTTGTCTGTTATTGGCTTGTTGAGAGTTGTTACATCTTCTTGGTTCAGTTTTGGTAATTTGTACCTTTCAAGGAATCTGTCCATATCTTCTGTGTGTTCTATTCTGTGAGTGTAAAGATTCTCAAAATAACTATTGATATTTGTCTGAATTTCCATGGGGTATATCATGATTTCACCCTTTTCATTCCTTATTGCTTGTATTTGAATTTTTTCTTTCCTCTTTTTGATGAGGTTGACTAGAGGCTTATCAACTTGATTTAGTCTTTCAAAGAACCAACTTTTTGATTTGTGGATTCTTTGAATTGTTTTCTTCATCTCAATTGAATTAATTTCTGCTCTAATCTTTATGATTTCTTCCCATCTTTGTGCTCTTGCTTTGGTTTGTTCTTGTTTTTCTAGATGTCCGACGTGCAACATTAGGTTGTTTATTTGTTCCGTTTTGTTTTCGTAATGTGTGAGTTCATAGTTATGATTTTCCTCTAGGAATTACTTTGATCACATCCCATAAATTCTGTTAAGTTGTGGTTGAATTTTCATTGAATTGTAGATATTGTTGAATTTCCTGTTTAGTTTCATCTTGACTCATTGATTGCTGAGTAGGGTGTTTTTTAATTTCCATGAATTTAGCAGGTTTTTCTGGTTTCTTTTGTTGTTTAGTTCCAGTTTCATTGCATTGTGGTCCGATAATATCCATGGGATAATTTCTGTTTTCTTGCATATACTTAAGCATGACCTCTGGACTAGTATGTGGTTTATTTTGGAAAATGACCCATGTGCAGCTGAAAAAAATATGTATTCAGCTGTGGTTGGGTGGAATACTCTGTATATGTCCACCAGGTCCATTTGTTCCAAGCTCTGGTTCAATTCTGCTACTTTCTTGCTAATTTTTTGTCTGGTTAATCTATGTTTTTGAGAGAAAGGGATGTTAAGATCTCCCATTAAGATTGTTGTCTTAGATATTAGGTTTTTCATGTCCATTAGGATTTGTCTTACATAGTTGGGTGCTCCTGTGTTCGGTGCATAGATATTTATGATTGTTCTCTCTTCCTCTTGAATTTTTCCCCTGCTCAATATATAGTGGCCTTCTTTGTGTCCTTTGATTATTCTTGGTTTGAAGTTGAGACTGTCTGAGAACAGAATTGCTACACCTGCTTTTTTCTGAGGTGCTGGGGCATGTAGTATTTTTTTTCATCCTGTGACTTTGAGCCTACGAATGTCCTTTTGAGTTAAGTGTGTTTCTTGTATACAGCATATTGTTGAATTTTGTTTACTAATGCCCTGTGCCAGTCTGTTTCTCTTTATTGGTGAATTGAGTCTATTTACACTGATGGTTATAATTGAAATGTGTTGACTTATGATTGTCATGATATTTACCTGGTGTTGTTTACTCCTTTGTAACCTGGTTTAATTGTCTGTCCTGTTTAGTGGGTTCCTTCCATTCTCATTCATGGAGTTCTGGTCATTGTGGTCTCTCTCTAGAACATCTTTCAGCAGCCTGTGAAGGGATGGCTTTGTCATCATGAAATTCTTTAGTTGTTCTTTGTCTTGGAAATATTTCACTTCTCCATCAAACTTAAAAGAAAGTTTTGCAGGGTATAATAGTCTGGGCTGGAATTTGTTTTCATAGAGGATCTGAAGAACTCTGGTCCATGCTCTCCTTGCCTTCATGGTTTGTACAGAGAAGTCAGTTGTAATTCTGATGGGTTTTCCTTTGAATGTGATCTGCTTCTTCTCTCTAGCAGCTTTCAGTATATTATTTTTGTGTTGGATTTCTAGGATCTTGACTATTATATGTCTCAGTGTGTTTTTACTTGGGTTAAGTTATTTGGTGTTCTGTACGCTTTGGTTACCTGAAGGTTGGATTTTTTCTTCATATTTGGGAATTTTTCTGCAATTACTTCTCCCCAGATTCTTTTTATGTCATTTGTATTGACTCCTTCATTCTCCTTGATACCAATTAACCTCACATTGTTCATCCCGGCATCATCTTGCAGGTGATGGATTATTTTTCCCTGCATCCTCATTGTTTTTAAGAGACCCTTTCTCACCATTTCACTAGCTGCACCAGCACCTTCAAGATCTGAAACTGTATCTTTGTTTTCACTCAAATGGTTTTGTAGACTCGTGATTGACATTTTTAGTTCTTCTATATCTCTTTGACTCTGCTTCATGCGTTCTGTTTCTTTTCTGTATTGCTCATTCCAGGAATCCATCATATTTCTGATCTCCTCTATTTTTTTATTCATATCTTCTTTAGAGGTAGCTATTAATTCTTTTTCTGCAGAGTTTCTTCCAAATTCGTTTCCTCTGTATATTTCCAGAATTATTTCTGTATTTTAGATGCCATGATTTCAAAATATTCTTTTTTGATTTCAGAAATTATTTTCACTTTGAGTTCCTCATGACCTTTGTGCTGTTGTTTCTTTGTTTCCAATGCTGTTAATTCATATGTTTCAGCTGGAATAGTGTTCTCTGCACTTGCTCTGTGTGAGCATTGGGTTCCCCCAGATGTTTCTGGATTCGATTCATTACTTTAGTTGCTATGTATTAAAATATTTCTTTTTTTTATTTCAGGCATTATTTCTGGTCTGAGTTCCTCTATACTGTTCTGCTGTTGTTCCTTTGCTTCTGTCTCTGTTAATTCATTCATTTCAGCTGAGCTAGTGTCCTCTGCACTTATTGGTGGACTCAAGGCCTGAGGTTGCATTTTTCTCCTTGTGTTTGTCATTTCGTATAGCACTGACCTCTGACCTTTGGTGTAGAGGTTTGGTGAAGCTATAACCTTAATGTGTAATGAGATTCAGGTGCCAGTCTATTAAGCTTGAGATTACCCAGTTATGCGTGGCCTGGATCTAGCTGTTGTGTTCAGTTCCTTTTTCATGCAGCTCCTGTGTTTCCCCTCTGTTGGGTCCCTGGTCAGCGGAGCACTGTGGTGTGCAAAAGCTCTTCTTCACATTCCCCAGGCTGGGTTGGTGTGATCAAGTGCCAGGAGAGTCACCAAAAGTTCTTGCTCCCATTGTGGGCTTGGGGTCAGTGAATCCAGAGAGTTGCCAGGCAGGTCAGTCTGGGGTGTCTTAGGCAGGTATATGGCTAGGATGTCTTGGGGCCTGAGGCTCTGGATGGTGCAGAGCATGCAGGGAGAAGCCAAAGGCTCTCCCTCAGACCCACTACATAGTTACTGAACTTGGATGCCTAGGGAGTTTGGGAAATTCCCAGTCGCTTGGCAGGCTTTGTGCCAGGGGATCTTAGGAATTGCCAGAGAGCGGGCCCTGAGGTCTTAGGCTGGTCACTTCTTGTTCCTCACTTTTTGAATACTGTGTGCACCTTAAACCAGCAGCACTTAGACGATCCAAAGGTCTGCTGCTAGCTGAAGCAGTCGCCAGCCTTCCCTGTCTCTTAGCTGTAAGGTCCACTGCTGGGAAGCTGAGCACTCTGAATCCAATACCAAGGAACAAATTCTCTAGTCTCTGCCATTCTGGAACATGGTACTTTTTAGTCTTTCTTCTCAAAAAAAGTCTTTCAGTTTTGCAATTTAGAAGCTGCAGAGTCTGGAGTCCTGCTGCTTCTTGTGATGCCCTTGGGCTACCTTTTCTATTCTCCTGTTCCTTCTCGCCCATGAACGTGTCCTCTGCTCTCTCTTTTCAGTCCACAGCTTTACTGGAGCTTCCTTTCTGGCCAAACTTTTATGTTTCAAATCATTCTGCTGGGCTCTTTGCTTTGCATTCTCAACCTTGATCTAGCTAAAAGCCCCCAACAGTAGTCATTCCACCACCTGAACACTGGACTTCCTTGAAATTTCTTTTGGCAGGTTAGTGTGATGTCCTTAATCTCAGTCTCAGGCAAAGTCTCTGGACAGGAGCAAAGTACATACAAACTTTCTGCCAAGACATAGCACACATTATCTGGAGTCCAAGTGCCAATGCATTCCTTTCCAGTAGAAACATCCCCAGTGTGGTCCTTTCTGGCAGTAGGATTTCTATCAGCCTTGTGGCCTTCTAAGCTCTGATGAGCATCTCCCATACAGTAGATCCCAAGGTGTTCTAGCTGTTTTTTTTCAGCTAGAAACTGCAGACCTTTGCAGCATCTTCCCATAAGGTGTTCCCAAGGGCTTATGAACCACATGGTTAGCTAGAGTCACAGCAATGACTCCTCTTCTCTGCTACAAAAAATATGTCTTAGTTGTTTTTCTCTTGTTTCTGAGAAAAAAATACCTAACATCCAAAATTAAGGGAAGAAGAATGTATTTAATTTACAGTTTGTAGAGCCATAATTTCCTGGCTCCACAGTAGGGTGGCATATGATGGAAGTATAACAGTTCATGGAAGCAGAAGCAACAAGAGAAAAAGAGAGATACATGCCTCTTTCTGCCCCTTTAATCTTATCCAGACTTCTGGGATTAGAGCAGTACCAGTTCAGTGAACTGATCCTGTAATCAGTAACACTTAATCCCAGAATCCTTAATCCTTGCACTGAACCATGAGTCAGTTGAAAACTCCAGATTCAGCTAAAAAGCCCCATCTGAAAGTGCATAAAGCTTTGGGTGGACATCTAGATACAAACCATAATAGGTATCTGTAATGAGCAATCAGTATATGTTTGATTTGGTATTACTCAACATCAGTCAGCCTGAAAAACAATATATTCTTAAGCTGTAAATGTGGTTATGCTCTTAGAAGATGGTTCCAAATGAAATGAATCACTGAGTTTGTGCAGCCTTTTCCAGTTGATGAAGAAATAGTTTGGCACACTCAGTTGAAAAGCTTTACTGTCTATGGATTTAGGATACACTTTATAATACTGCATTCTAATTTTACATATATTCAGTCAAAGGTCATTCAGACAAGGAGCCCCTAAGAACAAATTCTATCAAATAAAATGCAGTGTAAATATCATATGCAGTCATTGCCTTATTATCTGAACTGCTTTGCATGTTTATAGTCCAGTTCTCAGAAGAAACTGAATCTCAAAGTGTTTAGACACCATGGTCTGCTCCACACTGTTACCAAGCTGGAATCCAACTCTACTCACTCTGCCATCTTCAGTTGTCTTAAAGCAGAAAACACTGAACATGGAAGGTAATAAATGCCACTTTATATAAATGGATGAAGACAGTAACAAATCAGAGCAGACCAGTTGCCCGAACTATCCCAGTGAAATTTGAAATACTAAAATAATTTGTATCGTAAGTATTCTTCCTTTTTATCTAGCTCTCATTATAGATGGAATTTAATTATTGAAAATACAGATTGCAAAATTAGTTCTCATAAGGATCATCAAGACTTAAACTGAGCACAGACAACATACAAAGCTCAACAGTTGGGCTAATACTTCTCTTCCATTAGTGGAGTTGAGGGCAGGTGGCAATATCTCAGTGAGGGGAACAGGTATGGTCATTGATGGGAAAAACTCACAGGACAGTGAAGAAATCCGAGCCAAAGAATGGATCCATAACTATGCAAATTAGAACTTAGCAAGCTGCTAGATGGTTAATTATATATTCTAAGTGAGAAAAATTGTCAGTAACTGAGTACAAAACAAATACAGTATTTTTGCTATATTAAAATTTTTCTAGATAGGAAAGACAACTTTTCTTTATGGGTGTAAACATTTACAATGCGTGGACAACTCAACCATGTGTGAGCTAGTTACCTGAAGATAAATGCAAAGAGGTCCATTTCTTTATCCTGCTGTTTTGCCTTTGGGAAGCATTTTCTTGTATGAGTACTGTAGTTTTAGAACAGTTAACTCTGCTTCTAACCATAAGGAGGGATGCTGACGTCATATGATGCAGGGGGTCATCAGTTGCAGATGCCCACTGGATGATTTAAATGTGCATCGATGGTGAAGATGTGTGTTGTCGCAGAGAGGGCATGGGCACTGATGAGCGAAGCCTGGGAAGGGAGAGCTAATTTTCTAGTTGATTGATTTAATCTAGTGAGTACATCTTAGGTTGATTTTTGTGGTTCCCGGCTTTCCCATTACTGGCACGCAGGGCCTGGCACCTTCAACTTCAAGAATGAGAGCTTTAATTTGGCTTCGTTGAAGAAGATTCAGCCCGTAATCAGCTGGCTCCATGGCCGGAGCTTCATGGTGAAAGGATGTGATGGAACCGAGCTACTCAGATCCTTCCTCATGGTGGAAGCAGTGCATGAGAAGTGACAGAGTGACACTGACAAAGAAGCAAAGACCCTGTAGTCCTGCATCACGATCCACCCTGACATGCCCAGAAAGGCGCCCGCCCAATTCCGCAGGCCCTTCCCAAAGTCAACCAATTTGGTACTGCAACCTAACTGTTGTACTTTGTTAGTCTGTCATCTGAATCCTTTGAACTATAGTCCTTATCCAGGAGTAGAACCAGGTGCATGGAACCTGAAGCTCATGCAATTTGTAAGATCTCTTTATGATTAAAAAAATAGAAAAAAATCTTATGGTTGTAAATACTATAAAACTTCATAATCAAAAGAACACGCGATTAGGTAGCTTCATAGTGAGAACCACTTTGACTTTAATGTGTGACCACTGAAGCTGGCTTGTGCAAGAGCACATTTTAAAAAAATATGTATTTGGTACAGGGTCTCACTACACAGGTTGGACTCATAGTGATCCTCCTGTTTTCAGCCTCCCCAGTGCTGGGATTTCAAGTGTGCACCACCACGCAGGGTCTCTGTTGAAGCTGAGCAAGCCTGGGGGACAGGGCCAGCGTGACATGTGGTGCTGGGGATTGAACCCTGGTGCTTACCTAAGCAGACACTTAGTCTGCTGAGCTATCTCACCAGCCTTCTTAGTACACTTGAGACTATGTTGCCCCTCAAGCACTTAGCAAAGTATGATGATGATAATGTAAGAACCAAGTCATGAATGGTTAATAGTAGCACTTTAGAGAAGAGGGTTCTGTTGTAAAATTCACAGATGAAAGGGAAATTGATCCTTGTTGAAGATTGGGGCAGCCATCATCAGTACATCTACATATAATTTTTCCTTAGTTTTATGTAAGTGACATGTAACCACTCACTGTCAGCTTTTTCATTGTTCAAATTGTTTCCTTTATAACTAAACAAAGCCATTCATGAAATCAGTGTCTGAAGTTAGTGATGTACAGCTGGATCTAGGAGAAAGAGTTTACTCACACAGAAATGATGTAATCCGCATCTTATAAGAAAATCTCCTTTGGCCACTTGTTATGTGATGTGTTTTTCTGTCACTTAGAGGATCCATGTTTTCTCAACCTTAGCAGGAAGCACTTCCTTCTCACTGTGTGTGCACCCTGGTGATGCATTTAGTTCGTGCCTACAAGAAACCCAATCTCAGCACCCGGTCTTCTGAATTTGAGAAATGTACTAATGCTTAACGAGCCTCTACATTTCACCTAAACCCCACCAGTTCACGCAGTAAGCATGGTGACAGCCTCTTCTCTGCTGGATTTCTTATATAGGGGAGGACCTGCAATCCACACAGCTATCTCAGCAGAGAAACTTGGGAAGCTAGACTGCTTCCTGTTCTTCATTCCTGAAATTTGATCAAGAGCTAAGGCCCATGATTCCAACCCTGCATCCCTTAGGTCTCCTCTTTCCTGTCCTGTCTGGTCCTGATTTGGGTCAGGGCCTCATCATCTTGCACTGAACTCTAATTATAGCCTTAGATCAGGTCCGCCTTATTTCTAATATATTATTAGAATAGTCTTTTTGTAGTGCAACTTGATAGTTTTGATAGTTTCTCATTTTAAAATGCAAATTATTAGGACAGAGCACATCTTGATATGGTCTATGAGTTTCTCTATTGCTCTGTGCTCCATTACAGAACTTCCTGCAATTAGTTGTCAGAGGGGCCCTTTGTGATGCCCATGCCCACCTGTGCATGCAGCACATACTTCATGGTCCAGCGGGACACCGTCTATGCATAGAAGCTTCTTGGGCTCTCCTTCCAGCAAGGCTCAATCAGATGTCTCTGACACCCTCACTTCCAGCAGTGACCCATTTTGATTCTTCCTGTTTTCCTGTCTGCTTGCTTTTCTGGGCTGTTGGCTTCATCTGGATGGTGATCACCTTTAATGGGAAACCCTCTGGTGGTTGCTACATAAAAGTCATCTGTAGGAGATGCTTCCTGGTCCTCGTTTCAGAAACGTTCAAGAAACCAATATTTGTAATCCCAAAGTTACATTATTGGAATCCCATCAAGTTGATTCCAATCTACTACTTTCCATGCAACCCACAGTGAAAATGGGGACACTAAATTATATTTTTAATCATCGGGGAGTCGAGGGGCTCTAAGTCCTGCTATAACATGGCTTTCCCGAACCAAGAGAGTGACCCAGGGCCCCACCCGGTTTTTATTCTGTGGGGGACTGGCTTGAGGATTGACTGAGAATTGTGGGAAGTAGGTGACTACTGTGAGATGAGCTAGGTGGGTGGCCTACATTTACCTCTGCCATATGCAGAGAGGATATGCAGAGAGAGTAATCTGCATTATATAGTATTTAATGTTTTGGGAAGTCTAGGGCTTCAGCTTTGATGTAGTCTTTCAAGCCCCAGGAAATCATAGCCTCTGTCTCCAGGCTCGATCCCAGCTGGCAGCGTGGAGCATTAGCTCTAGCATCCTGTCTCCACCCAGCTCACATTAAGGAGCAGCAGGCTTACCAGGGAAACACGCATGCCACCTTCAAAGACTATCACCAGCACCTCAGCTAGACCAGTACACATTGCTTAAGGCCAATTGAAGGATTAAACAGAAGTCCTAGCCAGCTCTGTACATAACAATATGAGGAAATAGGATCAGACTCAGTCAAGGTGGAGACAGTCTTTTCTTTCAAGGAGAGCTGCTCAGGTGGTCCCCCACAGTCGTCAGTCCATATTTGTGCATTTTTGGTACCAGTAGTCAAACTGGGGACCTTGTGCTTGTTGTGCAGATGCTTGTGCCACTGAGCTGTATCTCCAGCCCTCAATTCTTGTTATTGCCAAAAAGTGTAAGTGTTCTGTACCAGGAACTTACGTGTGGAGGAGCAATTTCAGGTGATCCTGCAGGAATGTTATCAAGCAACCTTCTTAGACTTTCAAAGGATGCCTTTTAGAAAATACTATGGAATTTACAAAATGTCACTACATTCAGTACCAAGATGCTTGAGGATGTTGACTCTAAGCAAGAAAACAAAGACGAAGATTACTGCCTTCCTAGCTCTTCGAACTTCTCTTTTTGTTCCCTCCTTCCTAGTAGCATCTCTTGTTTCCTTTTTGAAGTGTTTGGCCTCACCTATTCATATCCATATGCTTATTAAAACTTGTGCTCTTTGGCCTCAAAGGACAGCAAGGTTAAATGCTAGTATTTATAGAAGCACAAAGGTTCAGGTATTCACTCAACAAATGCATGTTGAGGGCTTCTTTTTTGCCAGGGACTAGCAGTACACAAAAAAGTAAAAATGCATGCACTTGTGAAAGTAGGAAATTCATTCTAAACAAAGAAATGCTATAAAGCAAGTAAGATGGGGGCAGTCAATAAATGTAAAAACAAAGTGACAGGGGCACTAGAGAATGGCCCCAGTGTGCTCTCTAGGTAAATATCAGAATGTGATTAACTTTAGGGGGAGATGAACTCAGTTTCTGGCCAAGTGACACAGAAGACAGGCAAATGCATGCTTAGGGGCTTTTAGAAATAATAAAGAGCCAGTATGGCTTGAATGGAGTGGTAGTCAGTCTAAGATCAGATTACAAAGCAAAGTAGGCTTTAGAACATATTTGGGGTTTTATTCCAGTGCTTTCTGAAGTCATCGTGACATTCTGAGCAGGAACAGAACTCCTATTTTAAAAGGGCAATTGATTCTACTTACTGTAATGGGACAGAAATGAGACTAGGGAGACCAATGCATGTTTCAGCTCAGAGTGAATGACAACTTGGACCAGGTTGGTGGCTCTTATGGTGGTGAAACATGCAATGTATTTTGAAGATGGTGCCAGCAGGGTATTTTTGATGGTGTGATTATGGAGTTCTTGAGAAACAGAGATGTCAAAATGATGCCAGGAGTTTTACTCTGAGCAACTAAAACAAGGATGACAGGCTGATGATCAGGTTTTAAGGAGAATATTGAAAATCTGTATTTCACTAAGTTATATTTAAATTTTATTTTAGATATCTACCCATGGATATAGACTATACCATTGGCTACATAAGTATACTATTCATAGAAGTTTCAGAGCCAGGGACATAGCTATGAAAGATTGCAGAAAAGTGGATGGCCTCACCGAGGGATAGGATGCGGCTGGAGGGAAGTGAATGATAGTAAGTGATATTTTTCAAAATACAAGTTGTGAGCCATTTGAGAGCCTGAAATCAATTTAATGGTTGTAACAAGCATTAAACAAAATGAAGTCAGTAGATTGAAGGAGGTTGGATGATGCTAGACTAGTTGAGACAATTGTTTGAGAATATATCATTTAATGAGTGGAAATACATTTTTATGAAACTTTTCTATATTTGGATTGTACGTATTAGATTGCAGCAAAATAGTTTTAAGTCTGTGCCTTTTGAACAGGAGGAAATGATAGCAAAGAACATGAGGAAGGAATAGCTGTTGGGGTAAGAGGAGAACCTAAGGAGGGTGGGTCTCGAGCTCCAGGAGAACGAAGTGGTCCATGGAGGGTGGAGTGTCCAGGTGCTTTGAACTGGGGAGGACAGAACCACTCAGTTGGCACTGGGAGGTCATTGGTGACTTTATCAAGAATAGTTTTAATAAAGAGGAAGGACAAAAGCATGACAGATCAAGAAAGGATGGGACAAGAAGGACAAATGGCAGGTTTAGATAAAGAGGAGAAAACTTAAATGAAACAGTAACCAAAATTATATTGCTTTAGTCCTGTGTAGGATAACTTAGGGACAAACAAAGTCAAACCACTGACATCTCTGATCTGGTGACTTCTGACAGCTAGGAAATTCCAATTCAGGCCAGAACGCAAAACACTGAGGTTTTAGAACTATGTTCTGATTTTCATTCCTTAACCAAATTTTAAAACATTTTATAATAAAATTGAGCTAATCTCTGAACCTAGAATTACTCTTAAATCAGGGAGTACAGGGCCAGCCAGTTAGCTCAGCAAACTAAAGAACCCACTTAAGCAGTTACAGGAACCAGGGTTCGATTCCTGCGTTCCATACTGCACCACCCCCAGGTACACTGAGACAGAGGGAGGCTGCAAATGGAGGATCACTACGAGTCTGATCTGTGTAGTAATATCCTGTGCTAAATCTCTCTCTCTCTCTATGTGTATATATATATATATATATATATATATATATATATATATATATATATGTATGTATAGGTATAGATATATCAGGGAGTACAGATAAAAACTGCCGAATACATTTTGTAACATTGATATTATTTCTTCTTTTTTTCATAAATCTCAAACAAATTCATAAGTGCCTAGAATTTTCTTTGTGAAGATTTTGAATAAAAATATACATCTTATTTTTATAATACTATAATTTCTATCTCCTCTTCTGACAGTATTAGTAATTTATCTTTCAAGTAATTTAAACCATAATCTAAATCTTTATATAAAGTTGTTTCATAAACTTTCGTTTAATGTCTATAGATTGTTTACCTTTAATATTGGTAATTTGGTTTTCTCTATTCTTATCTTGATCAGTCTAACTAGAGTGTTATCAGTTTTGTTAGTAATTTCAAGAATTAAGTTTGATTTCTTGGTTTTCTCTATTAATTGTCTATCTAGTATTTCATTGATTTTCTTTTTTCCTATATTTTAGGGAAGGGCTTACAGGGTGTTCAGGGTCTGACTACTAGATTGGATTCATGATTTTCCTGTTTACAGCCTCCTAAGAGCTGGGATTTCAGGCACATGTCACCATGCCCAGTCTCAATTGCTGTCTCAGCGTGACCCCAGGGTGGGGCCAGCATGGCAATATTTCACTGATTTTCACTTTTAAACTACTATTCTGCCTTTTCTTTGCTTATTTTGTGTTTGTTCTTTTTTTCCTAGGGTTTTAAGGTGAAAGTAGGGACTATTTGAGTTGATCCCTTCCTCTTTTAGTGTTTGCATTTATCATTCAGTTAATATTTTCTAATTTCTTCTTTGACTCAGGCATTAAAGAATGTTATTTGATTCCTGAATATTCTGCTATTTTCTGACACATGTTTTTAAATAATTTTATTTTTCAAATTTTATTTATTTATGTATCTGGTACAGGATCTCACTATGCAGCTCTGACTCAGGATGATCTTTATGTTTTCAACTTCTCCAGTGCTGGGATGAGATGTATGTGCCACCATGCCTGGACTTGTCTGGCGAGCTCAGCATGCCTGGGAGTAGGGCTGGAGCAGCCTGTGGTGCCAGGGATAGGACCTGTGCTTGCCTAAGGAGGTGCTTAGTCTGCTGAGCTATCTCACTGACCATTTTTTTTTTTTTTTCCTGAGCCAACAAGTCTTTATTAAAGGGTTGCAGTTACTGGGAGGAGGCCATGATGCTGGACACACTGTCGAAGTCGATCTTCTCCACAATGTTTTTGGGCTTGATGTTCTCTTCTTGGCTGCAGATGAAAATCTGCCCCGACTCGTCTGCACTCCAGCCGTATTTGCTCATCCAAACCTTCAGCTGGTTGTCTGATAGATCCCCAAGCATCTCAGCCAGCAGCCAGCGGTCTATGTGCTGGTATGTGATGCCCACGACATGGCAGATAAATTTTCGAACAGAGTCTTCAAAGCCAGTTATACCTTCCAAGAGGTCCATGTTTTCATCCAGGGCTTGCCAGAAGGCCTGGAACTGACAGGTCTCCAGCAGGTCCCCAAGGTACAGAATCTGACGAATAGGTCGCTCTTCTTGGTGTGCTTGGTCTATCATGCACTTGCACAGGGTGAAGTCGGTGTGGGGCAGGTTGGTGAGAGCCTTCAGCAGGATCTGGGCAGTGACTGTGGTCTGAAAGAAGGCTAGGTTGAACTGGTACAACTTCAGAACTGCCAGATTGGCTTCCAGATCATAGGCATTTTCCTTGGCTTGCGTTTCCACATAGCGCTCCAGGGTGGCCAGGTTCTCAGGATTGTACCTGTCGATACCCTTGAGCGACTTGCCCACGTTGGCTCGCATCTGCTCAAACATCGCCATGACTACTGCCTCCTTCCAAGACTATCAGGAGTAGTGTGGAACTCCAGCCCAGCGCACACTCCGCGAGGACCGGAAGTCACTGACCATTTTTAAATCATGCTGAAATAAAATTTCTTTGTTGTCAGAAGGCATATCTGGTATGATGTTGGATCTTACATTTACTATAGTTTTAGTAAAACCACACACAACCTACATGAGGGTTGTATGATCTCCTGGACAAAGAGAGATATGTTGTGTTAGTCCAGTGAATGGATAGTGCCAACCAAGTCTTCTAGGTCTCCAGGGAGCATTTTGTATTCTTCTATTACTGAGACAGGAGTATTGAAATCTTCAAATTAAACGTCTTCCTTCCATCCTACCAACTTTTCCTTATGTATTTTTGATTATATGTATACATATTTATGATTTAATGTTTTTGTCTTATTGAATCGACTATTTCATTATGACATGTACCTGTTATTTCTAACAATATTGCTTACCCTTTTTTGGTCCTGAGGATTGAACTCAGGACCTTGGGCTTGCCAGAAAGGTGCTAAGCCACTGAGGTATTTCCCAGGTCCTTCTTATCTTGAATTCTAATTTGTCTATTATTATTATAGCTATACCAACATTCTTATGAATATTTGCATGGTAAGTCTTCCATCATATATATATATATATATATATATATATATATATATATATATATATATATATATATATATGAAAAATCTGCTTTGATAATCTCTTCATTTTAGATTCCATTATTTAATGCCATCATATAATTTTGTTAAATATATCATTTTGCTATTTGATTTCTTTTTGTCCCATTAGGTATTGATCTTTTCTTTCTCTAGAATTAGTGCAGTTTTAGAATTGTCTTCTACTAAATTTCTTTTTCTTTCTCTCTCTCTCTCTCTCTCTCTCTCTCTCTCTCTCTCTTTCTCTTTCTTTCTTTCTTTCTTTCTTTCTTTCTTTCTTTCTTTCTTTCTTTCTTTCTTTCTTTCTTTCTTTCTTTCTTTCTTTCTTTCTTTCTTTCTTTCTTTCTTTCTTTCTGTGGTACCAGGGATCAAACTTGGGACCTTGCACATGCCCGTCAGGCATTTATGCCTGTCTCTATGGTCCCATTTCATCTTTTAAATTATAACTTTTGGTTGCTTTTCAGCATACATTACTCTTTCTTGGCTTGAACAGTATCTGTCTGTCTGTCTGTCTGTCTGTCTGTCTGTCTGTCTGTCTATCTATCTATCTATCTATCTATCTATCTATCTATCTATCTGCAGACTAATTTGTCTATCATTTATTATGTAAACATGTATTTCCACTTATAAATGTCTACTTCCACTTTCTGAAATAAGGTAATGCAAAAAGTCATGTGCATTTTTCCCCAGTGTTTTCTCTACTAAATCTTCATCTAGTATCGTTTCCCTTCTATATTAAGGTTAAGGAATTAACCTTAATATATTTTGTACTGGTTGCCTCTTGGGCTGTTTTAATATTTATGTGTTCTAAAATATTTCTGTTTTTCCTCCATTTTTGAAGAACATTTTTACTAGATTTCAGTTCTTTGGCTTACATTGTTCTTAATGAGGTTGGAGTTATAATAGTTTTTCCTTGTAGGTAAAGTTCCCTTCTAAAAAAGCTTTACAAAGATTTTCTCTTATCACTTTATCTATTTTGGAAAATATTCTTCCCATAAAGAGAATGAGGGATTTATCTTAAATTTCTAAACTATGAATTTATCCCATATTACTAAAAGTATTTAAAATTTCCATTTACTGACTTTCCTCACTGCTATCCGTCAACTTTTGCTTTTTCACCATGTCTAATAACATTTTGCTGTGGTCTAGATATTATGTGTGTGGTGCCTCTGAGGATGTTCTTCGACAGGCATTGAGTTTTGTTCCCATGCATGATCATTGTGCTTTGTGTCTAGATGGCTCCTAAGCCTCATGCAGTAACAGGGCAGCTTCTAGAGTTTGTGGTTGCTTCACAGCCCAGTGCTAGGTTGATGGGTGTGAGTGCACACCCACCCAGGGGCAGGTCGACTGCAGCAATGTAAGGGAGGGAAAGAGGACTGCTTTCTGCTGTTCCTCCATTTTGGATCTTGCTGTTTTCCACCTCCTTGAGCTGTTGCCTTCTGCCATGTGCCCCTCTGTCTTGGAACCAGCTGATTTTGGATTGATACCTTCATAGACTGTGAGCTAAACAAAACTTTCCTTCCTTAATTTTGAGTATCAGGTATTTTGTCCCAACAAGGATAGACAAGTAACCCAGACAGAATTGTTGATACTGAGAGAGTGGGGTCATTGCCATGATGTTGCCTGCCCGTGTGACTTGAGAGCCTTTGTCATTAACTTGGAAAGTGTTGAGAGATTGGCAGAAAAGGCAGCCCCTGCATGCTGGGATTTGCATTAGAGACTCTGGTCATAAAATTTGAGCACTTATGGAGCTGCTGCTGGTTAAGGTGGGGCTCCGGAGGCTTCAGTTGAAAAGAATTGCATCGCTGATGGACCCAGATATTTTAATACGTTGGCAGAAAGTTGGTCCTCATTTTGCTTGTGTGTAGAGATATTACCTGAGTTATAGGAGAAGCTAAGTGTAGTGTACTATTGGAAAGGTGGTTACTGCTGAGAGCTTTTCGCCAGATCTGAGTTTGAAATTAAGAGTGAAGAGACAGTAATGTGATATGAAACATTTGACCACAAGGGAGGCTTTAATGGAGCTTTGGGTTGCAAGAATGAAACAGAGGAGAAGTGGTTATTAAGAATAGACCAGAGAAAAATAAACTGAAGTCTTTCACCTGAAGAAGAGAGTGTATTTAAGTTGCAGGTGATCCTTGTTTTTTAGTCTTGCCTTGCATTGTTAAATGTTAATAGGGGGGCAGGGGATGGCTCAGTAGAATATGCACTTGCCTGCAAGTGCAAGGGCCTGAGTTCAATCCCCAGTTCTGAAAAAAAAAAAAAAAAAAAAAAAAAAAAAAAAAAAAAAAAAAAAAAAAAAAAAAAAAAAAAAAAAAGTTAAGACTGTGACTATAACAGCTCTTTTAATGTTTTCAATGTCATTTTGGGTATGTGTTTGTAATCAAGTTAGTCAAAATATTATATTTTAAACTTGAATTTGGGTCCCCTTTACATATTTTGCTTTTGGTGATGCAATGAGTGCAATAAGAATTGTCTATATGCAATCATTTTATTAGTGTAAATGTGAATAGACCAAGTCATGTTAACTTTCCACAAAAGTTCCACCAGAGACTAGTTTAAGGAAATACATATGGTTAGCAAGTTGACCAGGGGTTGATTGTGCTGGAGTGACAATTGGTCAACTTGTTGCACTCATCTGAACTAAATCAGTGTGGTGCTGGCTGTGGGACTGATTGTTGCAAGCAGCATAAGAGGCACAACTAGAGAAGAAGTGGGGGGTGCTGTTGGGAGCTGGGAGAAGCTGTTGGAAAGCTTTGAGGGAGCTGCCAGTTCTCTTGCACTATTCTGCTAGGGGACTTGTCATGTTGGCTTTCCTGATGAGTTTGGCTATTCTCATCAGAGGAGGAGCTCAGGACCTCATTGCCACTGAGAACGGCTAAGGTTCACGTTGCGGAGCTCTGGCTTTCACCTTGAGCATTGATCCATGGCTCTGGAGGGTAAGATGGCGCACTGCTCAGCCTCCAGGAGATGCTTGTCACACTGGCTTTTCTGATGAGAGCTCAGATTTTCTTATCCTTATAGGAGCTCAGGACCTCACTGTCACTGAGGATGGCTGTGGCACTTTTCAAGGGAGGTCTGGTTCTCACTTTGAGCATCACTTCCTGGCTTTCGTGCAGATCCCTCAGCCTTCTGGCACAGACTTTCTAGCCTCCACCACTGACCTTTGGGCCTTTCTAGCACAGATCTATGAAGCAGACCTGCACTTTGTTGAGGGTTCTAGGCTTCCAGCTGGACTCGTGGCAGACATTGTTATGGGCTCTGGATCTTCAGCTGGACTCAAGCAGGACTTTATTGTATGTCCCAGGCCCTCAGCTACAGTTTTTGGTCATTAGTGTATGGGCAGACTTCCCATATACTCCATATATGATTCTTTGGGGATTCAGTATTAAGTAATCTTATAAAATATATTCTATATTGCATTGTTCCCCTTGCAAAGCCCAATACTACCACAACAATTAATCTTGATTCAGTGAAGGATTGTTAAGCTTTGTTGACAAACATTTAGAATAGTTTTCACTGTGTGGATTGGTCTGGCCTTTTTCGATTTCCACCGAATGCAGTTACTGAACACCTCCACTCTGATCAGTATTTTACTATCTCCTAGTTAGTTGAGGTCCAGTACTCAAATTCATGTTCTTCAGCAGTTTTTCTTTCCTTAGTAGTTTTTTCTCTTATTTTATGGGTTCTTGCCCCGGGTGTAGGATTTTTCTTTCAGACCTGAGACTAAGAGAAACAATATGAAGAATTCTGGAATCTTCTCTGGCAGCTTCCTTTCCTCTGTCACTGTCCTATAGCATCAAGCTGCCTCAGCAGCCCAGAGCTAGCTCTCAGCGTGCTCAGAAGACGGAGATCTCCGTGCTGCGCACTCTGCTCCACCCCACTGCAGCGCACGCAGAGCGCCCTCCAGGAAAGCTGGAGCAACTAGGAGGCTCATTTGACTTCCTCTTTCTCTGGGACCACAGATTTATGTTGCTTGATTTCTAAAATCAGAAAATAATCTTTTCATATATTGTGTCCAGTTTCATTGTTGTAGGTGTAGGTTACTTATTCTCGGCTAGGAGCAGAAGACATCTGATGCATTTTGAAATACAGCATGTGAGATTGTAACTTAGACATCTTCACAAGTTCTAAAAAAATTCATTTGTTTTATGAATTCTACATGAGGAAGTTTTCTTTATTTTGTCTGAATTGACTAGACTTTTCTGAGCCGCAACAAGCAAAGTTTTAACTGTGTACGACTTGGACGCCTTCCCAAGTTTTGCCATTTCAGTTTTGAAATGGCAAAAAGAAAAGAGTAATCAAAAACATACAAGCAATTTCTACTTTGGACATCCTGGTGAATCTGAAGGGTGGTTTATAAAAAGTAGAGGGAGAGTTATTTTTTGAGTTTGGAATAGTAGATGAGTTTTAAAACATACTAGATTAAATATCAGAGATTCTAAAGATTTCCTGGTTCTTTTACTACCCATGTGATCTTGCATAAAGAGAAGAGTCTCCTCATCTGGAAAATTAGATTTGCCTTACCTATCTCAGGAGACTAGCATGTATCTTAGATGTAATGAAATAGATTAAAATGGGCACTGTAGGATTCAAAGCACCATGTAAATCTAAGGTACATTGTTCCTTATGTCTTGAGAAATGTGAGCTGAATTTATGAGAAAAAATGAGAATTTCAAGTGCAGAATATTTGAAGCAGAAAGGCCAATGGAATAGAACTAAGAGCTTACATAGCAGGATGACTTATTTATTATTATTAATGTATTTGGTTGTTACAGGATCTCACTATGCAGCTTGCACTTGTAGTGATCCTCCTGTTTTCAGTCTCCCTAGTGTTGGGATTACAGGTGTGCGCAATCACTCCCAGTCTGGGGGCAGGGCTAGCACAGAATTCCAGGGATTGAACCCCAGTCCCTGTGCTGGCTTAAGCAGGCATTTAGTCTGCTGAGCTATCTTTCTGGCCCTGACTTATTATTTATAACAACTTAGGCCTGCTGGCACCTGCAGACTCCAGCCAGGGGCCTGCTGGAACAAACCTCCTGCCAGTGGTCAGACCTGGAGTGGAACCGAGTTGTGGAACTCCGGGGAGAGAAGCTAGGGGTGAGATTAGCTCCCAGCTAATCCAGGAGCAGATCAGCTTGCCGGGGACACAGCGGGTTCACCTCCACCTGTTGCAGCAGGAAGAAGCTGAGCACAGCAGCCACACCCAGCTGGAGGAGGTCGAACTTGGTAGATCCAGGCCTGGTAAGCTGAGACGCAGTGCTAGAGTAGGAGAGCACCCTCTCTCTTTTTATCTTGATCGAGAGAGGCAGCAACAGGTAACTGGGGTGAAAGGCTGCCTGAAAGACTCCAGGTACATCAAAGGGAGATGGTCAGATTTTAAATACAAGTTCCCAATTTAATATTTGCTTAGCTATACAGTCATAAGGCTGGCCCTTATGGTCTAAAATATAAACCCATTAGTTACAAATGTTGTCAATTGCTAAATGTCACTATTCATTATTAGTGTTGCTAATTGTAGTTCTCTAAGTACAGAACTGTAGCTGCCTTATCCACGTCCCTTGGGTAATAATATTCATATGTGCACCAAAGCTCTGCACCAAAGGTCAGAGGACAGTGCTACACAAAATGACAAAGACAAGAAACAAAATGAATTCTCAGGCTCTGAGCCTACCCAGAACAAATTCAGGAGACAATGGCATATAAGTAATTGGAAGCCACACTCCTGAAATCTCTGAAATAATAGTGTCTTAAGTAAAGAAACAACTGCAGAGAGATATAGAGGAAATCAGATCAGAAATAATCTCTAAAGTAAAGAAAGAACTGGCAACTATATGAGAGAATTACCATGTGCATCTAAAGAAGACACTGATAACAACATATTTGAACCACTATGGATTCTTAGAAATCAATAAACATTTCCTCATCCTAATGCAATTCGTGAATTGGTATAATAATTTACTGTATTATACCTTAATTTTTATCTAAGCCTTCATAGTAGGTGTTCATCCTGGAAATGTGTTATACTGAGAATTGCAATGAAGAAAGAAGTAGCTCAGTCATGATGTATTCGTGTTTTTGATGTAACACAGATATTGTGCCTTCAACTTTTGACCCAAATTCAAGAGTATGTTGCCTTATTAACACAGTTATAAGGAGCAGGCACATTTTTGAAACTTTCACATATTGAGTATTGCCTCATGTTGCTACAAATGAACTATTTATATTGAAGCCAATCATTTCAGCATATCATCAGAAATAGCACTTTCCCATGGTACTGAGCAGAGCCAAGATTCCTTATATAGGTTAGATTCTGATGACAATCCCCTGGAAGCCCATGTGCACTACAGACTAACAGGAGCAGAACACAAAATGGGGGAGTCAATTAATGCCACACCCACTCTTGACAGTGGAACGTGTCATTTTGTTTTAAGGGGTTACTTAATCTTTTAATATTTTCAATGCTTTTGGCATCATTACCAGAGTACAGAGCATTGCATTCTGTATTTTGAGATGTTACAAAGGAAATAAGTGATGCTTCTTCCTTTAAATAGCTTACTCTGAAAGAGTTAAAGACAATATAGCTCAGCGGTGTGCACATGCTCACGTTTTCAGCAGCGCAGCTCAGGACAGCTGAGCTCTGGAAACAGCCCAGGCACACATCAGTGGTTACGATGCCATCCATAAAGAAGAATGAATCCATGTCATTTGGTCATTTGCAGATAAATGGATAGACCTTGAGACAACAAGACATAGAAAATTCAATATCATCTTGGTTCTTTTATATGGGACACCCAAAATACAAATTTTAAAGAAAAAAATGTAGGAAGGATGGTAGGAGACAGAGAGGCAGATTCTCTGGAGATGGGGAATGGCATCAGGGAAAGCAGGGTAGGGGAAAGGGCTGAAATGTTTGTGGTGTGATTTATATTTGTGCCTGGTCCTCCAAGCAAGTATACATATTATGCATCACAAACATGAACCAATGAAAAGTCCACCAAATAGTATCATGCCTTGACTTGAGAAAGAAAGCTCAGTGGAAGTGTGTAGGGCTCATATTTGCCAGCTGAATTCAATTTACTTTCATGGTACCAAGTACCAGTTTGATATAGTTGCAATGGGTTCAAAAATGAAATGATCCCTGAATGTTGATGAAAGACATTCAAACAAAAATCCAAAATGTGATGTGTCCCATTCATCAATCCAGGCAGGTCCTGGATGAAATGGGAGAGAAAGAAAATACTAGGAAGTGAGGCTGGGTAGGAAGACAGTGGCGGCAGGCTGCCATGAACACCGGGGTGTGTGAGACACTCAGGAAGCAGGGGGCAGGAAGTGGAAATGAAGTGGATGTGGCAGGGAGGGAGCATGAAGGCATCTGAGATGGCTGGGATCTGCCCAGCTGCATCTGGGGTTGTGGCGTGGGGCATGGTCAACAGAGAGAATTCAGAGGCTTAGATAGTGGGTGGCCTTGGGGGTAGAGATGATGAGCTCCATTTTTGACAAGTTCACTTGGAGATGTCTTTTGTCGAAAATCCTGCCAGAAATGATTGGAAGTTCTCCAGGTGGATATAAATACATATATGTATATAGCCAAGAAAACATTTGAAGAGGGAAAATTATTTAGGGATGGGTGATTTTTAAGGTATAATGCAAGCAGTGAGTATGAATAAGTTTATCTGAGGAGGCAGTATGGAAATAATATTGTTTCAACAAAGAAATATTAGAAAAGGCCATCATTTAGGCATTAGTAGAAGATGACATTACAAAGAAGATTGAGAAAGAAGAGTCAGAAAGATGGAGCCAAGCTAGCTTTCTTTCCTGCTGCCAAGGCCAATGGAGTCTTGTTACCCTGCGGAGACCCTGCCATGTTCCCCAAGGGGAGTGGGTATTGATCAGACATAGGCAATTGTGCATATTTGCTCTTCAGTATTAATACAGCAGGATATGAGGGAGTCCTACTCAGGAAGAAATAAATATTTTTGTGGCTCTTAAAATGAGTCTAGAGCATGGATTTGCATGTTTTCAGTTTCTTAGGATGAATGATGGGTGAAATAATTATGAAGAAATTGTGGCAGGCATCTTGGGGATCTGAAGCAGCAGGCATAAAAATAAAAACCAAGACCTCACTGAAACCAGTAGAGGAGAAAGAAAGAGGTACCTGGGACTGTGGATTTCTTTCTTTCTTTTTTTTTTCATTTATTTTTATTTTATTGAAATACAAATGTCAATCAGACAGTTTCAAAACACCATAACCATACAGAGCCGATGAAATAATACATTGCAAACTGTTTTCATAACGTTTTGGTATTGTACAAGGTGCATACATGATATTATATTTACAGGTTTTTGTACAGCTGAATTATATCAAAGATTCAATAATTATTTTCCTAGTGGATGACCATAGCACTAAAAGCCAACATAATATCCTGTCCAACCACCATTAGTGCAGATCTTGCCTCTCATAGAATTATGTAGAAGCACAGCGTTATCTATCCCAACTGTACTGTCTATACACACACATGATGATTTTGTCTTTCTACAACCCTTCCTTTGTCTACACCTGTCAAAAGTGGGCACTCTGTTGACATTCAACTACCTTAGGTGCTTGAACTCGACACCACAATCCAACGCAGTCCAGCAT